>JAZHYW010025692.1:0-122918 GCA_037355805.1 Ixodes ricinus | reverse complement strand
GCTCCTTAGGGGCTAGCCATGTCCGTATGTCCGTCCAGTGTCCGAGCGTCCGGCGTCCGGTGCTCGTGCTCCTGCTCATAATCTCACGTGCTCACGTGCTCGTGTAGGGAAAAAAAAAAGATGACAAAAAAGATAAAAACAAAAGATGTAAAAAAATTAAAAAAAAAGATGAAAAACAAAATCTGTTTGCGCAGTCGACAGGATTCGAACCTGTGCGGGGAGACCCCAATGGATTTCTAATCCGTCGCCTACTTAACCACTCGGCCACGACTGCGGGACGAGTAGGGGGCTCTGAGATGTGGTAGTAACTCAAGAGCTGGGGATGTCACAGATGAAACGTTGCATGTAGCCGCTCAACGTCTATACAGGAGAGGGCGCTGCGATCAAATGCGTATATAATCGCGTTAAACTTTGCATGCATTGTCTCAACGTTTATAGACGAGAGGGCGCTGCGATCAAATGCTCAAATGCGTGTATAACCACGTTCCATACCACACATTCTCTTTCTGACATGGATGAAAACGAACGAAAGGCTCGGCATGCTGCGGCTCAGCGTCTACGCAGACAAGCACCACCAGAGCTTCGCCCCAATCAACATCATTCACCACGTGGAGATGCGGTCAATTGTTTCTGGCTTTAGGATGTTATTTCGTGTATTTTGACTTTTTTGTGCGTTCAAGACTTGAATTTAGTTCCGATATGGAAGTTTTTCACTGCCAATCTGAGCACCGAAATTGAAAGCGTTCAGAAGCGTCTGGTGCGAATCGTTTATGATAAATACTTCAATCGTCGTCGCTATTATAGCTATGATTCGATGCTGAAGTATCTTCACATAGAAAAGCTATCGAAGCGACGAGTCAATCGTGATTTGCTGTTTTTACACGAGGTCATTATAGAAAATATCGATAGTATTTCACTGATATCTTCTGCGAACTTTCATGCCCCCGTTCGGAGCGGTAGGTTTATTTTCTCCATTTTACCCGAATACCCCACCTCATGCTTCACCCATGTCTAGAATTCAGCATCTCTCTACTGTTATTTCTCACCCCGATATGAACACATGTGCAGATAATTCCTGGAAAAAGTGAAATATCGGTAACATTTGATGTTTTGTGTTGCTTGCTTCCGTGCTCTTCTTTTTTTGTTTGTTTTAGATTACAACCGTGTAATTTTTGTAACCTCTTGGATGAATTTCTACTGTGTAATCTTGTTTCTAATAGTAATGCTTATACTGTGTTGATGAATATGCACTGTACAGTCTTGTTCATGATAGTAATGCTTATACTGATTGAGGGCGACACTTTTCAGTGTTGTAACGTGTTCGCTCAATGCTTTGGTTTCTATTTTGTTTACGAACAATTGTGTGGCACATTTTTTAAAGAATTTGTACTACGACGATGTTGGCGACCATCCTTGCCAAAACAAAAGAGCTTATCCTGGCGAAAACCTTGTCCTGGTGTTCCTAATGCCCTGACTTCGAAATCGACAATTTGCATCCTCGTGTTAAACGCCTTGCCTTCTGCATCACCGACAATTGCACTTCCACGGTGGCTTAATTTTCGCCCCGTTAAACGCCTTCAAAATAACATTACCTCTTTATATTTTTATATCAAAAAGCATATAGTCTGGGGAGCACTTTTTTTTTAGTCAAAACCAATACGGCTAATTCATTGTCCATATTCATTCTCAAAAAATTTCCATTTAAGAATAATGCCATTTCTAACGAATCGCTTCGAGCGCTTCTTAGCTCATGTATTTCCTTTTTTTCTCTTTGTGTTGGACACTTCCACGGCTACAGACCTTACCTTTTTTCTTTTCTTTTTACGCTTATTGGAGTTTTTAGCTTGATGGAATTGTGCTTTGGTAAACTTTCTCTAGATGCTCGGCGTTTCAGCATCCGAAATGTGTTCCTGTGTCCCATTGTCCCTGAGTACCTGAGGTTTGAGTCCGGCGGCGTATTGGGTGCCGCCCAGGCGACAGAAAGAAAAAAAAAAAAACGGAGGTATGATCACCGAGAAACTCGGTGGCCCCTATCCTGTAACGGTTCAATAGAAGCTCAAAAAAAAAAAAAATACCTAGTAGGTCTCAATTGAGACTCAACGAGGTGCATTGGGTGAATAATTTACACTTTCAATTAAAACTCGTTTCATTATTTTTTTTTGTAAGAGTTAGTAATAAACGCCAGTTGTAAGTCTGTCTTGTCTCTACCTTTTGCCTCCCAGTCTTTGAGCCAATTTTAACAAGATGTTTAGCCAACTAGCCCAAGAGATGATTTTTAATGTGAACGCTTGCGCGTCGTCAAATAGTCCGCAGACGAGACCCACTGGGCTCTCAGTACGCTGTCTACAGCCCAGTAGATATGGATTCCAAAGCGCAGAAAGCAATTATTGGAAGAGTCTACACCCGTCAACTGAAGAAGAAGCATGAACAGATATCACGTGATCTTTACACTACTTCGGTCTTCACCCTAAATTGTTTCGGGGAAACTGACGCCGCAGGACCTAAACACCAATTCACTTTCCTCGCTATATTTGGCGAGGAAATTAGTGTCAAGCGACCTGGCGTCATGCAACATCAAATTGAATCGCTGTCTAGGTCACGTGACCTCAGATCACATGAAGTATGTACCAATTTAATTTCATTCTCTAACTTAAACGGAAAACTTTACGTGATCTGACCTCACGTCACGTGACTCATACACGAATTTAGTTTTCCCGCTAAATTTAGCGGGAAAAAGAAATATATTTTCTTCACTGCAGGAAACGTCTGTCTAATATCTTGTAACCAAATCTAAACGAACCCCCCCCCCCCCTCTTCCCCCCGAATGGTGCATTTCATTCATTATAGAACTTAGAAGATAAAAGCCGCTGCCAAATATTTTTTCTTTCATTTATTTTTCATTTGTCGTTTTACGATGCCAGAGATGAACGCGCTTAAACGAGGCACGGGGAGCACACACATGCTTCGCAACATTCCAATGTCGCTCTAGAAAGCAAGGCGCACAATGACATCCGGCTGTACAAAAAAAAAAAAGGTTCCTTGAACATGTGTGCGGCTAACCGTGCCCTAATTCACCTTACGATGGTACGCAGCGGATGCTACGAGTCCATTTCAGCCAATCCAACGCTGCCAACGAATCACGTGACCGGGCGCGTCGCGCCACGCTGCGCCCCTCCCGTGGGTCAGGTGATACTGACGCGACCTTGCATTGGCTTCCATGGCGCGTGGAGTCCTCTTCCGTCCATTATATACGATGATGTAGCTTAAGGGTGAACTGAGTATATACTCAGTTCACCCCTTAAGCTCAGATTATACCCAATGGCACAAGCCCGAGAGCTTGAGGTCGCTTCTTTGAAGCGTTCTTCCGCAGATCGAGAGCTCGTGCTAGAAATGCATATCTCAAAACCCGGAGCGCGCGCGGGCTTGCACGCGCCTGTAGCCTTGGCTGCAGCATCGTGCGCACGAATACTGCCATGAGCTGAACAAAAACCTGCAGCTGGTTTCTCAGCCCATTGACATGCTCTGTGCCGAAGTTAATTACACCGCCGCTTTTACAAGCACCTGTGCTTCTCGGTACGACCCATCGCACAAATCGTTCACTGCGATGCGAAATGTGCCGATGCGCAATTGTATAGTTCTGCGTTATTTCGTGTACAGGGTGTCTCCGAAAACTATTTACGAGGTCTTTTTCACCGCTAAACGAAACTACGAATCGCCAAACGGTGTTTCTCCGCCCAAAGGTAGCGCTGGAGATCCGAACCAGGTGCCTAAGTTTCAGCACAAACCGATATTTGATTCAAAAGTTACGAGTGATCTTTTGAAAACTTCCATGGGAAAATGGGGCCGAATTTCACCCGCTTTCTCTTTCGGGCGCCGTAGAGCTCCATGCATTTGAGATCTCCGTCCGCCAGCATTTTCTCATTGCAAATTTCAGAAAATGTCTTATAACTCTTGAATAAAATATTGTTTCGTTCTGAAACTTTGGCATTTAGTTCGGACCTCTAGCGCTACCTTCGGGGCGGAGAATAAGCGTTCGGCAATGCTTAGTTATTTTTGCAGTAAAAAAAAAGAAAAAAAAAGAAACTACTTTTTTTTGGGGACGCGCTTTGTATATTTATTCTTTTAACATACCTACGCCGTTACAAAAATTATCAATGCGTTTCAATTGAGTTTCTAATCTATCCTTATAGAGTACATTATAAACTCAATTGAAACTTATTAATTATTTTTGTAATGGCGTCGCGTGGAGATTATCCTGGGGGCTCTATTGACGACCCCAGCGAAATCGGCGGCACCTAGCGGCTGGAGCAGAAAGCCGCGGCGCCAGGTTCGCTCGCCAGCCTTCTCAAGCGAAGCAGATCTTCACTGCGCCTGGCGGCGTAAAGATGAAGCCGTGAAAATAGGTTCAAAAACAAGTGGAGAAAATCGTCAATACGATGGATGATGAAGAATGGTCAGAAAGAAAAAAATGGTCTTTGTCATCAACGGTTAAATTTGCTCCAATAGGTCATTCCATTGCCTGACTCTCTTAACAAATAATAAATGACCGAATTCGATAACTATATAGAAAAAAAACATTTTTTGAACTATAATAATCAGGAGGTGTATAAAGCGTTCCCCCAAAATACACTACTTCAGGTCTATATTACCAGAAGCAACAATTGAACAACAAATGAGCACAACCCGTACTACCTGTCCTTAGAGTCCTCTTTTTATCTCTTTTATTTATTCTTTTTTTACCCGAGGGGGGGGGAGGGGCGGTGAATCAGTCCTTTGTTACATGCTTATTTGCAAGATGCCGCCCCAAACTGTTACACCCCTCCCCCCCCCAAAAAAAGAAAAAAAGAAAAAGAAAAGAAACGAAACATATTTATTGATATTTTTGAGACATTCCATTATTATTGCATCGAAAAAGAGCGCAACGCAAACTTCGTATCGAAAAACCAGGCACTACGACGTTCGACAGTTTCTCGACTTCTTCGCTGCTTTTCTCGAACCGTTGTTCCATGCAGCTATCACCGCTAACAAGATGGTGCACAACTACTATTTTAGCGCCACCCTTATCTTCTAGACTCGCACTTAGACTTCCAACGCGACGAGATGAACGACTTCTATACTTCGACAACTTCAGTAGCCCCTGCGACATTCTTTTTTAAATTATTATTATTATTATTAATGGTATTATTAACTAGCGCGCAGGGGTACCGCTTTGTGTTGGCCACGTTGGTATTACGCAGGCGCATGTAGCGCAATAAAACATGCTTTTTTGTTGTTGTTTTGTGTTGTTTGGTCGCTTCACCCCTCCTCCACCTGCATGGTGGTGGATGCTCCATGCTTTGAGTTGCACGTATCCTGATACGGTAATAAATCAACTCAGCTGAGCTGCGGAACTACCACCGCGGTGGGAGGCGCCGCTCCGGCCTTGATTTTCAGAACTGTATTCTTCGGAGACGTTACGGTGAATCGCTATGTAGACTGTGTGCTTCAAAACCTTTGTAGCTGTAGGTACCATAGAAACAGCCCCCCCCCCCCCCCGGGAAACGGAAGTGGGTCGAACTCAAACGACGGGTTGCAGACCCCGGCTGTGTTCTAAAAATTTACTCGATCCGACTCCGGAGTAAAGGTTTCGTACCGTGGCGTTCCAAAACTTACTCGAGCTTACTCGATGACGTCAGAACTCGCGTTCCAGAAGCGGGTTGTTTACTCCGGAGTAATTACTCACGTTACCCTCCTCGATCGGTGGGTAACCTCGGATCAAGTCGAGTAAATACGTCACGTGATCTGTTCGTCGTCTGCTTTCTGCGCCGACAGCGGTCAAAGCTCGCTTGCTCCGTTGGTTTTGGTGGCGGACGTTCGAAATGAGAAAGAATGAGGTGCAGCATGTGTGGTTATTGCGATTTGCTGTTTTCAACGCACAAATTAACTGCATTACATCCAGACCGTGCACCTTCCCCGGGAAGGTATACATGTTATTATGAGTGTGCGAGCGTAAACGGGAGCTTCTCCTCGTCCTCGGCGTTGGAGGGAATGCCATATTCTCACGTTCAAGGCTGAAAATGTTTAAACGCAGTAAATGATAAGGTAGTATTTTTGTTTCCTCCAGAGTGTTCGTAATGAGAGGATAACGCTTGTAAAGCAGTGAAGGCTTCAAAGATTTTATTGTAATCATATTCGCGTCAAAGCGAACGTAAGTTTCATAGAAAAAATCGTAAGGGTGCAGGCGAGCAGTCTCAGGTTAATTCAACATGGGTAAGTTTCATATCATACTTGAGAAAGCACCCTCGCGCTGTACCACTGCACCGTGTGGAATCAATTTCTGCAAGACATAATCGGTACAAATTACAATGCGTGGAATATATATGTTTAGGGCGCTCGCGCTGATTAATAAAAACACATTTTTGATGTCTAACTGTAAGGAGTAAGTAATTTTCATCTCAATATACAGCTCATAAGGAAGGTGAGTAAAAGGAGCTGGTGGATCCACCTCAAAAAACACCGCGTCGTCATTGATATTATCGTCTCTTCGAGTGCTTTCTTCATGATCAAAAGAATCGCCTGCTATTTTCTCCCATCACTGCTGTATTTTCTTTTTGCCGTAGTCCAAGACGAAGCCAATCCGCGTAGTATCCAGGTGATTATCCCGGCCGTTCCAAAATCGAGTCGCGGATCGTTTACTCCCGATGTCACGTGGTATTACCCGCTGACGTAGGAGGCAGGTTACTCGGGTAAGATTTGGAACATAGCCCCCGAGTGTGGAGGGGAGCTACTGCTCGTGAAAGCAGCGTCCATGGGCAGTTCCGCAACTGAGTTGATCTGATAGCGTTCGTCGTTTGTTGGAGCCCACGCAGCTGTTGCCATAGTAACCCTCGCACTCGGTCATACTTAACGCAAGTGTTGGAAGCGCCCTTTAGGTCGAGAGATTCGTGCGAAGCTACGCTGCGTCATTGGGGAGCCATCTGCGCCCGCCGACGCTCGTCCCTAATCTGGACACTTCTTCGAAAAAGTCGGCGAGGAATCCGGCGGCCCCGATTGACCGGCGCCAGAGTCAAGAGCGGCGCTAGCCTATCACGGCCACCATGTTCCTCGCCCACATTTTCACCGAGTGTCCAGATTAAAGCCTCTGAGCTACAACCGCAGGCCTCCGGCAGTTGCCCAAAACTGATTGCGCTCCCGTTCGCGCCCCATATATATGTGGTGACAAGCGAAGACGTCGTGCAGAGGGTCGCGTACAGTCCGGGGTTTCGATTCCCGAGGCACCGCTTGGTAAATATCGCTGGTGACGATGACTTACGCCTAATTCTAATGAAGAACGAACATTATGCCACGGGTGTTCCTTCCATGTATACATTACATGCGCAATTACGGGTGTGCGAATGGGGGTTCAAGTCGAATTGCTCAGCGTCATTCATAGCCTTCTCCTTGCAAGGGTGAGCAACAACATACCGACAAGCTTTGCAGTGTTGAAGCTAGAGATGACGTCGTCCTATTAGATTCACAGAAGTAATCGAACGCCCTTGATTCTCGTGGATTGCCTGCAATAAGCTACGTATGCTTTGTATACTGTCACGGACAGCTCATAACGCTTTTCCCTAAGCTCGAACATGACGCTTTTTAAATGAAATCCAGCCCTCAAGCACGTTTGGCGTTTAAGTGTTTGTACACAACAAATTTATCTTTGACGGCCAGTGAATGTCCTTCTCAATACGAAACTCAGCCCCTACATCCCATATTGTTCAAAGTTGTACGAAATCTTTCCATACACGAATAATTCAATATGGCGCAGGAAAGAAACTAACACAAGCCGATGAACACCCAGACATGCAGAGCCGCAAGAATGAACAAGCAAGACAACACCAGAAAAAGAACTAATATACGCTTTAAGAATCTTAATTCCAAAGCAAAAAGCTATTTATTCCGTATCCAGTTCGACGTTATCGTTCACACAACAGTAAAAACCACACAGCTTTTCATACCGTATCGATAACACTAAAAGCAGAATGTTTTGTATGTAGAAGGGAACAAACACAAATGATAGAAGTCGCAAACATTGTGTGAAATCGCACCTTAGTAAGAAGATCACATTGGGATATTGGTTTTGTACACATCAAGCAACTTGCAGAACAGTCATAAAACGCAAGGGAAAAAAGCGCAACAGGACATTCTTTTTCAGATAGCGCAACTCAAGCGCTCAAAAATGGTCGATCACAACAAAAAATACAAACATTTACGGCCGGTGTACATAAAAACTCCACAAATTGTACAACAGTGATCAAAAGCACACTCAGCGTGCATAGGCGTATAATAAAACACTGAGCGCATATTTACCATTTTACTGTTTACAAACATGAACTGCTGCTCACGTCCCAAATGACTTCCGGTCGCTCCGTCTTTGCAAGCACGTCCAGTTTGCTTATGTCACCATGCTAGAAAGCATACCTGTTGCACCAACAACAAAGTGGGAGATTTCGCGAGGGCCTTCGGCTGCACGAGTTAACGTCATAGAAGAGACAAGTTGGTTCACAAGAATATCAGAAAACGTTCAACAGATGTCGCGCTTCATGGTTCTTTGGGCGTTCGCCTGGACAATTGGTGGTTAAATGTTACAGTGACGTTTCAAGCAGTGGTTTTAAGATGGGCCTTGTTCATTCTCGTCAGTCCGCCTGGTGTCGTTTGCGAACAAAAGGGTCAACAGACACACCGCTGACTTTGCGATAAGTCAGTGCTCCTTCAGCAGTCCGCTCCATATGGGAGTTGCTATCTGCACAGCATCAGCCGGACGGTCATGTGACACTCCAATGATGCCACCTTTCTACGTCACGGATCTCTGTCGGTGAGGGCCAAGCGACCTTCCCGTTCTTCGCGTTTTGTCTGTTGGCGTTATTTGGGTTCGTCGATCGTTAGATCATCGGATATGTTACAATTCAGCAAATTCTAAACTAGATACACACCTTTTGTTTACCGCAGTTCACGCAAATATTCGACACTCCTATCGCGTCGTGACGGAGACCCATATTCCTTATTTCCGTGGAATGCAACTCCCGCCTCATGGGCCAAAGCGTAGAAGGACGACTTTGTATCAGCTAAGAGTTCTGCCGGACTACCAACTTCAACAATCCGGCCTTGGTCCATGACAACAACCCGGTCTGACGTCAGAACGGTGTGAATTCGATGAGCTATTGTTAAGACAGTACACCCACCCATCACATCTCTCAACGTCCGCTGAACGAGAAGGTCTGTCTGGACGTCCACTGACGCAGTGGCTTCGTCAAGGACAAGTATCTTCGTCTTCCTCAACAGAGCCCTCGCAAGACAGACCAGCTGCCTCTGTCCCACACTGAGGTTGAGCCCACCTTCTGAAACTTCAAAGTCCAGACCCTCACATTGTCTGAAGAAATTGCCAAGGTAAGACTGGTCCAGTGCCCACCAGAGCTCAGCAGCATCGTGATGACCGGCCGGATCTAGGTTGAACCGTAGAGTGCCGTGAAATAGAACTGGGTCCTGTGTTATAATAGTTATCCTAGAACGGAGGTCGTGTAGCCCTAAATCAGCAATGTTCACACCATCCACAACAATCTTGCCTGACGCCGCCTCAACGATGCGGAAAAGGCTAAGGGTTATTGTCGATTTACCAGAACCCGTTCGACCTACAATCCCCACTTTTTCACCAGGGCGTACGTCTAGATTAACGTCCCTGAGGACCAAGTCCAACCCGTCCCGGTATCGAGTCGAGTAAGATCTGAAGGACACTGCTCCTGACTTTGGCCACTGCTGGTCCGGTCTGAAATTCGATATCCATGACCGCTCGGGGGTCAAACATCTGTACTCATCCACACGTTCGGCAGATACCATAGTTGCTTCTGTTTCGAAGGAAAAGAAAAGAAAATGGGTAAACGAAGAAAGAGCTGTCATCATGTAGGACGCCAGAAGGCCTGCTGTTCCCGTGCCAATCCTATCGCGACTGGTAACCAGTAACAACAGCATAAGGAAAACTGCCAGTCCGCTGACCAGCTCTACACGGACGCTCGCCCAGGATGCAACGTATTGCGCGTTCATGGTACACGTCTGCATGATGTCAATCTTATCGTCGTTGTCTCGTAGGAAAATGTCTTGAACACCGTAGCTCCTGATGCTGCTCAGACCAGCAACGGTCTCGGAAAGCTGATTGTTGATTGGAGAACGGGTTACGATCTCCAGTCTTCTCACTGGACGAAATGGGACCACAGCCTTTTGACGCAGAACCAGCAAGCAAATGACAACAGGGACAATAATCAAAATGCAGATGGGTATGTTTATGCAAATGAGCAAAATTGATGCTGCAAAATGAAACAATACATCAAGCGTAAAATGAGCCATCAACGGAAGCTGGACATCAAGCTGGTCAATGTCCTTGCCAAAGCGGTTCAGTAACCGCCCAGAAGGAGTGACATCAAAAAATTGCAAAGGCGCTCTCATCACACTGTCGAGCATCAACTGGTGCAGAGTTGTGGAGGCTGAGAGTGCTACCTTCCACAGTATTATGACAGCCAGGAACTTAGAAACCGCCTCAAAAATGAAGAGGATGGTGTAAACTTCGATTCTGTACATAGGCAGAGCTCGGTCCTGATTTTCGTTGAAGGACAGTGAATCGTTGGTCCATTTGCTAAGCCAGATACCAACAAACACGCCTATTGCTGTGTAAACAGCGTAGCACGAAATGGCGAATAGCAGCAGAGGCCCAGCGTGTCTTATGTAGCCTCCATATACCTGCAGACCAACCGAACCTTCTTTCATTGCCTCCTCCTCTACAAGCCTAACCTTCCGCTTCCCTTCCTGAAGTTCTGATTTCACCAAATTTGTAAGGGTGTCTTCGTTTTCTGACAGTTTCTGGACTCTCTTTGAAACGTTCTTTATAAATTCAGAAAGAGCAGTCCCTTCTTTCTTGAGTTCTTCAAACGTTCCGGTCTCAATTACCGATCCATCCTGCATGACAACAATGTTATCGACTTCAGGAAGTACTGCAAGGTGATGGGTGACCAGGATTCTTGTGGCGTCTTTAAGCATTCCTTGTGGCCCAATAAGATTCTTAAAGAGGCAAGCCCCAACGTGAACATCCACTGCACTCAGCGGATCGTCAAACAGATACAAATCTTTCATCTGGTAGGCTGCTCTTGCTAGACTCACCCTTTGCTTTTGACCACCGCTTAAGTTGATCCCTTTCTCGCCGATTTCAGTCAGGTCACCACCTGGAAGGATCTCTAAGTCCATATCAAGGCAACACGCCTTCAGTACTTTCTGGTACAATTCGGTGTCGTACGTACTCGTAAAGATCACATTTTCTCGTATGGTCTTGTTCTGGATCCACGGACATTGAGGAGCATACGCCACATATTCTATACAATTCACAGATCCTGAGTAAACTTGAAGCTGTCCCAACAATGCAGAAAGCAATGACGACTTTCCAGAGCCTACCGGCCCAACTATTGCGATCAGTTGACCGGTCTTGACAGTCAAGTTAATATTCCTCAAAGTCGGGGTTTTCCTTTTCGACCAGCTAAGCGTCGCATTCTTTACTGATACCACGTCACCTTCATCCAGATTTCGGCCCACTGATCGGTTCTCTGCTTCAGGTGATAGTAAAAAGTCTCGAATTCTCGCCATTGAAACACTCGCCTGAACCACGTCAGAAATAAAGTCTGGAACTAGGAACATAGGGTACTGCAAATAATTAAATAACGTCAATGACACAAACGCAGTCTTCGCGTCGAGAATGTGGTCGTCGCTGATCAACACGTACGTCACAAGACTCACCAGGGCGACCATAGATGACAAACAAGTAAAAATAAAGCGAATAAAGGCAGACAGAAAGGAATATTTTTGTAGCAGAACCATTTCCTCTAATCTCAAGGATTTGCACCTGTCGATGAAATAATTTTCCCACGAGAACAGTTTGATCACTTTAACGCTGTTCAACATCTCTGCTACAGTATTGAGCCTCTTGTCTTTCATCTTCATCTGACCTGTCTGGTACTTCCTTCTGATTTCTAGCGTTAGAGCCACAATGGGCATAATAAGTAGCATGACAGCGATTCCAGCAAGGCAAGCCAGTCCAAGGTATTGCCAGAGAAGAACTAACGTGACCATGATCAGCGGCACTGCACTGGCCACGGGAGCAAAACTGGAACAAAGTTTGTAGATCCAATCGGCATCTACAGAAATTAAGTTGACCATCTCCCCGATTGTGTAGTTTGTCTGAGATTCACAGGAAAGCCGAAGCGTCTTTCTATAAATGGCTGTCACCAAGACACTCTTTGCATTTAGACCTGTCAGACTGAGTGTCCTGTCTATATGGTTCGAAAGCAGGGCCGACCCAAAGTTTGCGCTCATAATTCCGATGGCGTACAAGAATCCTTTCCATGCTGGATCGTGTCCGCTCATGTAGTCCATCAAAAGATGTAACAAAAGGGCAGGGACGTTCACCAGAACTGCTCGTAGTGTGGCAAGGATGCATGAAACAACCACTGGCTTCCAGTACGCTCGCCACATTGACTTGAAGATTGAAGGCCGGGGTCTAGACATGCCATATGATACATCTTCCGGTACGTATCCAGATGAATTCAGTTCCTTCCTCCACTGTAAAGCCCACTTACGATAGCTCTTCTTAGTCATCATGCCCTGTGGTAAGCTGTAAAGATCCTCAAGCTGAACGCGGCTTTGTTGCCCTTTAAGTATGAGTGGTGTGAGCCATCCGAAAAGAAGAAAAGATACAGGTGGTGCGGTGACGTAGGGTCTTTTCGCATCTCGTTTGGCGTCCGTCCAACAGGACAGAAATAACTGCAAGAACATTATTGGATAAGCTGAAATCCACACGGCGAATTCCAGGTTTAAAAAGTGGATTGAGTTTCTATCCGACGCGAAGATTCCCCGCATGTGGCGGATGGACTCGGGGAGTTTGCAGACGACGGTCACGAGCCAAAATAGAAAGAGCGACATGGATGATCCAATTCTATTCTTTCCATGGTAATCCTGAAGTTTCATGGTGATGGCGAATGAGGTGGCATGCACGAGATCTGCTATCACTGATGATCCGGATGACCCTCCGGCGACCAGTTTGTTCATGAGCGAAAAAGCGTAAGTAAGCGTTAACAAAAAACTTGCGACGAGTCTCGACATACTTAACGGGGTCCTGGAGAATGGTCCATGATGATGGGTTTGCTTCTTCCATCGTCCTACAAGCAGAGGGACGCCACCAAATAGCACGAGCAGAGTGGCCGGCATGTAGGTGAGGACGGTATTCTCGAAGCATGATGTCAGCCTTGGGTAGTCTGAGTGCCACGTGTACTGCCAATCCCACAGAGGCGAAGTGCAGAAACGTGTCATTATTCTGTCGTTTCATTCACTACAGCTGAGGATGATTCCACTAGTAACACAGTCCACACGTAGCGTCGCGAAATCACTGTTGTGAGATTACTGCGCTAGCGACGACTTCGGCGGCTTGAAAAATGTGCACTGAAAATGCGCCCGCAATGACATCCAGCGGTGGTAAAGAGTCTGTTATATGCCAAAGAATATGCTCGGTTTTACCACATGATCATCATCAGAACCGTGCAGCTGCGGCAACTGCCAACGAAATCTTTTTTTTCTTTTTTAAAGTCTAGAGTTGGGTATCTTGCTCTCTTGTTCTACAGTTACAACGATAAAACAGTGACGACACCGTACTCCTCACCCTTCTACGATTGCAAGCATCAACGGCGTTCTCTAGAGACCTAAAACCTCGAGATATATTCCTCAAAATCAACAAATTCTCTCGCTTAAAATCTGAAACAGCATCGGAGCAAACCCTGGAAATATGTAACTGTGCAGCAGCGAAGGCTAATTCAGATGAGGAAACACACCGATCCGCACAAACACCGAACATTTGTCCGCAAGTGTGCGTACACGTAGACGTAGGAACGTGCTTTTGTGAGTGTTTTTCTGTTCCGTTCAAAATGGGGGCGCTAGTTTGCTTCTACAACCGTGCACATTCTCACTGCGGTGTTGCTAGGGCTATACGCCATAACTTAGCGTCTTCCTGGTAATATCTCTTCATATAATAATGAAAATAAGGAGTATGCGTTTTATGTCGTAAAAACAGTGACATATATCAGGCCCAGAAAAGCAATGAAATACCTCCTGCATACATTAGTTAATTTATTCATTTATTAGTTTAATCATTTAATTATTCAATCATTTATTCATTCGCACAAAATTCTGAGTAACTAATTTATTCATATCTTTCTTTCAAAATGACAGTGTACATGACGACAGTGAAGTAAAAATATTATTAGTAATAAATTCAAACAAAATTTTAGCTCTCACTAATTTTACAAGCTAATTCATTCCCTAGAAACTGTATAACGTGGTGCGTACCGTAAGTTGTTCTCTCGAGGCTGAAGGTAGGTTCACACATTTGCGTGAGGTTGACCTAGTGCGAGTGCAACGGCTTACGACGTACGGGTTGCTATGGCAACATCTGCTTCGGCTCCAACAAAACGGGGTAATAACCTGTTTGGTTAAAGTCGACGCAGCCGTTGCCATAGCAACCCGCACGTCGCAAGTCGTAGCAGTTTCACTCAGTCGGAGTCGACGCAAGTGTGTGAATCGCCCTTGATGATGTCACTTCATAGTATACTTACTAGGCCCGGTGTGTTGACTCAGGTTCCGCCAGTAAAAAAGGATTCTTCCCATAGCCCGCGTAATGACTCTTCCATTAAATATACCCTATATGTGAAGTCACTGTATCGCGTGGGATCACTCGGAGCAGTGCTCACGATTGCGCTAAGAGTTTCTATACCTCCCTGGAAGATTTCAACCGAGGAGGACCGATCATTTGCACCACAAACACCGCGAAAAACCCCCAAAAAACAGGGAACTTTTAGCGGAGAATTTTAAATGGCCTCCCTTATGCGGAAAATTATGGTAGTACCGGGAGGTGCATTTATGATACCTTATTTGTGCCTTTATCAAAACGCAGACGTTTCAATTGTAAAAAGCTTCGTGTTTCGTTTTGATAATCAGATCTGAAAAGATAGCCATCGTTCGGGGCACGAGTTTTTCATACTTCAACCTGCAGGTAAGAGACACGGTACACCCATGCCTCTATTTGGAGCCAAACCTTACAGATCCCGACTCTTTCATTGTTTTCCACGTTGAAGTTGACATGGCCTCCCAAGTCACTACCTTTATTGGCGAGCTGCAAGATGGTTGCCCCCGCAGCGGGCTCGTCGAAGCGCTCCCATGTTTAATGTTCCAGCTCCAATTTCTTCCGGTTCTCACAGAAAACCATCGATGAAATTTTGCCGAATGTTTTTTTTCCACAAATAGGCAGCAATAGCAACCGAAATATGCATCCACCATTAGGCGTTTATTAACATCGTACTCCTAACGCCTTACTTCGCGTGTAACAATTGTTACCCTTAAGCTGCAGTCAGACTGCTCGCACATCATACAAGAGATACTGTGTTTGGAGCAGACATGATCTCAGAATGGTCTGCGTAACACGCCTCACTCATCCCAAGTAACACAAAGTGGGCTCCAAGAGGAAGGGCCGACAGTCGGTCTACGTGGGCAGACCACATGTGGTCCCTCCTCACAAACCTAATTTAGTTCGGGGTAATTTCAACATTTCCCCACGGTGTGGCATATTCCAGTGCATCCCAAATTCAACATTCCTCACTTTTCCCATGTCCCCACTGGAAATATTATTAAGGCGAAAACCTTGTATGTCTCATCGTTCAGTCGACCTTCAAAGTTCTTAAGCGAAAACACGTCGGCGACACGAAAGGTACCAAAACGTTTAAAATTGGGTTGTGTGTATGCTTATACAGCCTAGAACTTGGCCTGCCTCAACGGGCGACGATTCTCCCAGCTGTAGATCAGAAATTTAGCCAGTGCAGTAGAACCGCTAGCCTGGGGTCTTTAACGTGCATCACGCAGTAGTGATACACGACCGCACGCCGGCACGATGCTCATCCAGATCGGAACGGGCAGGGGTGGGGATTGAGCCCAGGATCCTGGGTTTTGCAGAGCGAGCTTTCACTCCACGTGCTCCGAGCTTGTGTGCGCTAGCCCATTCGGCCATCGATTCCCGCTACCAAAACGTTTGTATGTCCACATAGGCGAATTAGAGGCAATAAAATTAATAAGGACGACAGAGCGATTCTAGAGGAATCAAAGTGAATTAAGAGGAATTAAAGTGAATTAAGAGTAATTATAAAGAAATAAGGGTAATCAAAGGTAATTAAGACAGGACGAGAACGCTAATTAAGAGGAATTAAAGTGAATTAAGAGGAATTAAGGTGAATGGAAAGGAGTTAAAGCGAATTAAGTGGATGCCTAAACAAATTAAGTGGATGATTAAGCGAATTAGATGATGACTCAGCACATTGAGAAGGCTATTACTCAGCTCATTAAGAGCGATGACTGAGCGAATAAAGCTGGCTTATTAAAGGGGCTAATTAGTGTGGCTAATTTGTACGGACGACAAAGCGATTTAAGAAGGTCCGGGGCTTTCGCCTTCAAGTCGTCTAAAGGATAAAATAAGAGATCCTGTGAATTTTTACCACCTTGATAGATCATAAAACGACTTGATCATGGAAAATTGGGCATCTCAAGTGTACAAAATAGAACTTAAAAGTAAACATTTCGACGGAACTGCGCCTGGTTAGGTAAGTAATAAGAAAGGGTACTTTGTAGACTCTAACCAATTCCTTCAATGTAACAATACTAACAACAATCTGAACCGATCCACCGGAACGCGTTCAAGCAGCTATATACACGGGCTACGATGCGCCACGCACAAAAGCAGAATAAAACAATGCTAAGAGAGATAAGAAGAAAACAATGACAGATTGCTACCTTTGGGCCCACGCACAGTCACCCATGAACAAGGAGCCGAGCAGGCTTCGAAACGTCGGACACATTGAAGAAATTGGTTGGAGTCTACAAAGTACCCTTTCTTCTTACAAACTGGGAGAAAAACCTCTGCACGGTTCCATATAAAATCCTGTTGGCGCAGGTAATAGAGATAGATAGCCAGTTTGAGCCAGGTACAGACATACGACACTCCGACAAGCGTAGTTGGAATTCACCCTTAAATGAAATGCTCTGCGTAAAAAACTCCGCTCCGAGTAAAACAGCCTTTTCAACGATACATGTTGAGTAGTAAATTGGTGATAAAGTTTTGCAAGACTAAAAATTTGTTTTTCTCACGCTCGACGTTACAAGTTTTGGAGATTTAATATCAAATTAAACAGAGCTCCTACGTTGAATTTCCAGAAGACGGTGTAAATGTTCTCAATATCAGCGGCAAGTGCCATCTTTGGACTTCCACAAGTAGTCCAAGTTGGCCATGCCCACGCTTTACCCCCTTGGAATCCCCATCTTCACTAACTTGGTCCCTGTAGACCCGAGGTGAGACCCACGGGGGTTTTACATGGGTAGGCCCAGTCGGTCACGGCCACGCTTCGCCGCCGTGGAGCCCCCGTATCGCATTTGGCCCCCGTAGAGTCGACGTGGGTCCCATGGGTGTTTTACATGCGCAGTCCAAGTCGGGCATGCCCACGCACCGCCGCCGTTGAGCACAGATCATCGCAACCTGGCCCCCGCACGGCCGAGGTGGGACCCATGGCGGTTTTACATCGGCAGCACAACTCTGGCTCGCCTATACGCTTTGCCCGTATCTTCGTTAACTCTGCTTCCCGCGTTTCCGAGGCGGGACTCACGGCGGTATTGCGCGGGCAGACTAAATTGGGCGTACTCACGCTGTGCCCAACTTTGCCCTCGAATGTCCTAGGTGGGACCCGCCGCGGCACTGCGGGCACCACCCCTTGTACTACCTGGGATGTTCGTAGCGCTACATACATATGTACGCTTGGAATATGTCTGCAGACGGTTTCTGTCTGACCAACATGAACAGCACCGTCGTACAAAGAGGAAACACCTCCTAGACAGTCCCTGCAGACAATCTGTTGTGTGATATGTCAGCCCGTGTGACCGCAGCTTTAGAGTTGAAGCAAATATAATAAAGCATCGTAGAAATATGGCCTTGAGACTTTATTGTAAGCCTAAGAAACCATTTACAAAAGAGTTCCAGTGGTAGCTGCGATCATTGCACAAGGTCACCATGTTTTGGGCATACATCATTCGAGTGTCTTAGACACGCGTGCCGCGTCAGCGTTCTTCGTCTACCGCCTCATACAGTTAAAAGCAGTTAAACGTGTACTGGCAGTGTCATTTCAGTATGACATTAGAGAAACTCAAACATTCAGACCAACATGGAGACATGAAAAGCAACGAAGGAATAAGGAAAGAACATCAAAATAAAACGCAATTATAGCACGCCGTTGAAGCCTCAATTGCCCTAAATAAAAATAAAAATATAAATCGGCTATCAGGTTTGTAATTTTCATTCGCATAACGAAAAATTCAAAGTAGGCAAAATAATACTGCGATGATGACACTAAACGCAGGACGTTCTTTACACAGTGGGAAACAAGAACCCATTCTTAACGACGGTAAAATTGTTTTTGTGTTTCTTGGAACACTTCAAGCCACTTAGAGGGCACACTGAGACACTTGTAGGCATGAAACCACTTGCTAAAAGGAAGCGAACAAAAACAAAATTGAAAAATATGACTTTGTTTTCACAGTGAAACTCAGGCGCGCTATATTGGACGATGACAACCCAAAAAGTACCATTCATAGCAGGTACTTGAAACAAATTTTATAATTATGGTGATACAATAGAGGGAGACAAACTCCAGATGCATAGGAGTATGATGCGACCTTAATGGAACATAACACCCAACAGTGTCACGAAAACGTTCACGTAACCAAATTATTATTTTTGACAAATAAGCGTATAGGCAATATCTTTTGACAAAATCCTTTTCGTACCATGTTTCTAAACCGCTGTGCAAAAGCTTTAAAAAAACCAGTCAAAATATTTTGGGATATGCCAAACAGGCTAATAACACATTGATTAGATCACATCTCAAATAATTTTTTCGCGCAAACCCTCTAAAACAAAATTTTTGGAGCGTGTTAAGAACATCCCTTCGTGTCGTTTTAACAATGTATGCTTTGTGTATGTAATTGTTTCCAAACCTAAACAAAGCATGCGAGATTTTAGAAATCCCACATGACTACGCGCTACCGAACTGCCATGTCATTGTCCTTATTCACGTGAGATATTTCTTCTTTTATTAATCTGACCCGTATTTTTAAAAGCTGGGTATGATCACGTGAGTTGTTCACGTTAGATCTTCGCTAAATGAAACACAAAAAATATGCAATAGTATTGGGTAATAAATTACATATATTAAGTCAACCGCCCATCCAAATTCACATCAATATAGTAACACAAATTATAACACAAAATGCATCACAAGCAATAGCCCAATATCTATACAAAACATTACACCTCACAGCAAGAGTGCCTACCATGCCTCTTTGTAAATCGTCGCTCGGGAGCGCAATTTGCACCACCAATGTGGAACTGAAGCCGTCGAAGATAATTCTGGTGTAGGTAAATTAAGCGTCAGGTGTTCGATGGTGGCCTCAAGAATGCCACGTTGCTCGTCTGGTCATGCGGTCTCCTCAAAGGTTTTAAAAAGCAACACGGCATTCCGCCACTTTTCTCAGTGTTACCCGGGCGACTATTCAGCAAGAAGCCTAGCTCGACTAGCGAGGAACACTACCCGACCAACGAGCAGGAAGTCCGGACTCTTTAACTCCGGGGAAAACAACTCCCGCTTCGTGAGCCAAAGCGTAGAAGGACGACGTAGTATCAGATAAGAGTTCTGCCGGACTACCAACTTCGACAATCGTTCCTCGGTCCATGACAACAACACGGTCTGACGTTAGAACGGTGTGAATACGATGAGCTATGGTCAAGACAGTACACCCACTCATCACATCTTTCAAGGTTTGCTGAACCAGCATATCTGTCTCAGCGTCCACAGATGCCGTGGCTTCGTCAAGGACAAGTATCTTAGGCTTCCTCAACAGAGCCCTCGCAAGACAGACCAGCTGCCTCTGTCCCACGCTAAGGTTGAGTCCGCCTTCTGCCACTTCAAAGTCTAGACCCTCGTTTTGTCTAAAGAAATCACCAAGGTGAGATCGGTCCAGTGCCCACCAGAGCTCAAAAGTATCGTGCTGACCGGCCGGGTCAAGGTTGAATCGCAGAGTGCCGTGGAACAGGATTGGGTCCTGTGGTATGATGGTTATCCTGGAACGGAGGTCGTGTAATCCTAAGGCCGCAATGTCCACGTCATCCACTAATATCTTGCCTGACGCCGCCTCGACGATACGGAAAAGGCTTAGGGTTACGGTCGATTTACCTGCACCTGTTCGTCCTACGACTCCCAGTTTCTCACCAGGACGCACATCCAGGTTAACGTCCTTGAGGACCAGGCCCAAGCCGTCCCGGTACCGAGTGGAGTAGGACCTAAAGGACACTGCACCTGAGCCTGGCCACTGCGGGTCCGGTCTCAAATTCGATGTACCTAGCCCTTCCGGAGTCAAACACCTGTACTCGTCTACACGTTCGGCAGATACCATAGTTGCTTCTAGTTCGTTTGTGGAAAACAGAAAGTAGGTGAAGTAAGAGATACTACTTATCATGTAAGAAATCAGAAGGCCCGCTAATCCAATGCCGATTGCGTCGCGGCTGGTAACGAGGAGAAATAGCATAAAAAACACAGTCAGTTCGCTGATCACCTCCATGCGGACGTCCATCCAGTATTTCAAATGTCTCGCGTTCATAGTACAGGTCTGCATGATGTCAATCTTACAATCATTGTCTCGTATAAAAATATCCTCAACGCCGTAGCTCCTGATGCTGCTCAAACCAGCTACTGTCTCGGAAATCTGGTTGTTGATTGGAGAACGGCTGGCACTTTCCAACCTTTTGACTTGACGATATGGGACCACGTACTTTTGACGCAGAACCACTAGGCCAGCTGCAACTGGAATGATAATCAAAAAGCACACAGGAATATTTATGCATATTAAGAAAAGGGATGCTGCAAAGTGAAAGAATACATCAAGAGTAGAATGCGCTACCATTGGAAGCTGGATATCGAGCTGGTCAATATCCTTACCGAAGCGGTTCAAAACGCGTCCAGAGGGGGTGACATCAAAAAATGACAACGGCGCCCTCATCACACCCTCGAGCAACAACTGGTGGAGCGAGGTAGAGGATGAGAGTGCAACTTTCCACAGCATTGCGACTGCAAAAAACTTAGCAACCGCTTGGAATGTAAAGAGCAGGGTGTAAACAACAATCCTGTAGACAGGCAGAGATCGGCCCTGGCTTCCGTCAAGGAACAATGAATCATCGGTCCATTCGCGCAGCCATATACCAACAAACACACCAAGTGCTGTGTAAACACCGTAACACAAAATTACCAATAGCAGCAGAAACCCGGCCTGTCTTATGTAGCTTCGGAATACACGAAGACCAACAGTACCCTCCGCTATTCTCTCCTTCTCCACAAGCGCAGTCTTTCGCTCCAGTTTCTCAAGTTTACATTTGTCCTCTGAATCTTTAGGAATATCCTCATTTTCTTTCGATTTCTCACCTTTTTCGATACCTTTTTTAGCAATCGCGAAAGAGCAGTTCCTTCTTTCTTGAGTTCCTCGAACGTTCCGGTCTCAATTATCGATCCATCCTGCATGACGACAATGTAATCGACTTCAGGAAGTACTGCGAGGTGATGGGTGACTAGGATTCTTGTGGTGTCTTTAAGCATTCCTTGCGGCCCTATAAGATTTTTGAAAAGGCTAGCCCCAACGTGAGCATCTACTGCACTCAGGGGATCGTCAAACAGATACAAGTCTTTGATCTGGTAGGCGGCTCTTGCTAGACTCACCCTTTGCTTTTGACCACCGCTTAAGTTGATCCCTTTCTCGCCTATTTCCGTCAGGTCTCCACCTGGAAGAATCTCTAAGTCTCTCTCGAGGCAACATGCCCTCAGTACTTTCTCGTACAATTCGGAGTCGTACGTACTCGTAAAGATCACATTTTCTCGTATGGTTTTGTTTTGTATCCACGGACATTGAGGAGCATACGCTACACTTTGTATGCAATCCACAGATCCTGAGCCAACTCGAAGTTGTCCCAACAATGCAGAAAGCAATGACGACTTGCCAGAGCCTACGGGCCCAACGATTGCGATCAGTTGACCGGTATTGACAGTCAAGTTAATGTTCCTCAACGTTGGCGTTTTAGTTTCCAACCAACTGATCGTTGCATTCTTCACTAATACGGCATCGCCTTCATTCAAAAGTCGACCAACTGAACTGTTATCTACTTCAGGGCATAGTAAAAATTTTCTAATCCTGGCCATTGAAACGCTCGTCTGAACCGCGTTAGAAATGAAGTCTGGCAATACAAACATCGTGAGCTCCAAATAATCAAATAAAGCAAATGACACAAATGCAGTTCTTGCGTCGAGAATATGATCGTCGCTAACCACCACGTAAGTCACAAAACTCACCAACGTGGTCGCAGACGACATACAAGTGAAAAGGAAGCGATGAAGAGCAGTCAGGTAGGAATATTTCTTTAGCTGACCCATCTCCCCTAACCGCAAGGATTTGCACTTGTCGATAAAAAAATTTTCCCAAGCAAAGAGTTTGATCACTTTAACGCAGTTCAACATTTCTGCCACAGTATTGAGCCTCTTGTCTTTCAGCTTCATTTGGCCTTTCTGGTACTTCTTCCTAATGTCTATCGTTACGACTATTATCGGCACCATAACGAACATGACTGCGATTCCAGCGAGGCAAGCAAATCCAAGGTAATGCCATAGTAGAACTGGCGTGATCATGATAATTGGGACAGCACTAGCAACGTAATTAAAAGTGGTGCTAAGTTTGAAGATCCAGTCGGCATCAACAGAAATTAAGTTGACCATCTTCCCTATTGTGTAGTCCTTCTGCGACTGGCTACAAAGCCGAAGTGCCTTTCTATAAATGGCTGCCACTAAGACACTCTTTGCATTTAGCCCCGTAAGACTGATCGTCCTGTTCGTGTGGACAGCAAGCAGAGCCGACCCGAAGATGGTGCTCACCATTCCGAAGGCGTACAAGAGACCTATCCACGTGGGACCGTTTCCGCCCATGTAGTCCATCAGGAGGTGCAAAAAAAGAGCAGAGGCGGGCCTTACTATGGCTCGTAGTACGCCAAGGATGCATGAAATAACCACAGGCTTCCAATACACTCTCCAAAGTGACTTCAGCAGTGAAGGCCCAAGTCTAGAGTCCCCGCATGATCCGTCTTCTGGTACGTATCCGGATGAATTTAGTTCCTTCTTCCACAGCGCAGCCCACTGATGATAGCTTGGTTCAGTCATCATGCCCCGTGGTATGCTGTACAGGTCCTCCATCTGAACGCTGCGTTGTGGCCTCTTATGTATGAGTGCTGACAACCACCCGAAAAGAAGGAATGACACAGGTGGCGCGGTGAGGTAGGGTCTTTTCGCGTCTTTTCTGGCGTCCGTCCAACAAGAAAGGAACAGCTGCAAGAGTATCACAGGGTAAGCTGAACCCCAGACGGCAAATTCAAGATCCAAAGTGTGAACAAAGTTTCTGTCCGATGCGAAGAGTCGGTGCATGTAGCGAAAGCACTCAGGGAGCTTGCAGGTAACGGTCGCCAGCCAAAATAAAAAAAGCAGCATCGATGATCCAATTCCATTCTTTCTATGGCTCTCCTGGACTTTCATGGTGATGGCGAAAGAGGTGACATGTACAAGGTCTGCTACCACCGATGACCCGGATGACGGTCCACCGACCAGTTTGTTCACGAGCGAGAACCCGTAAGTAAGTGTAAGGAGAAGACTTGCGACGAACCTGGACATACTTAAAGGAGTCCAGGACAGTGTTTCACAATAGCGGGATTGCTTCTTCCGACGTCCTACAAGCTGAGGGAGGACAGCAAATAGCACGAGGAGACTCGCTGGTGTGTAGGTGAGCACAGTATTCTCGAAGCATGATGTCAGCCTTGGGTAGTCCGAGCTCCAGGTGTAATCCCAATCCACCAAAGGTGAAGTGCAGAAAGGAGTCATCACTCACTCGTCTATTCCACCACGGCTGGGGGACGATTTCCCTATTATCACAGTTCACGCGTGCGAAATCCTTCTTGAGTGCTTCACCGGTGGCGACTTCGGCGGCTTGAAAACGGGGCACGCACACTGAGCAGTCCATCAAATGCAGGAGCTCAGAGACGCCCCTCAGCCAAAGACCACGCTCGTTTTCCCCGCAGGGACACAAGTAGAAATCTGCGACTGCGGCAATTGTCTGCGGAGTAAGTTAATAATCTGACGAAGTCCCATTTGTGTTCAACAGTTACAGCAATAAACGTGGGACGGATCCCATCACTGTACCCTCCTCGGATTGTAACAACGAGCTGTACAGTATGCTCTGGCGAAACAAAACCGCAAGGTATCCTGCTAAACCCATTACTGGGACGAATTTTGACGTTGCGACAAATTTCGAAATAAACTCTGAAGCTCGAAACAAGCGCTGCAGTAAATATCAGCCCAGCTGGGGAAATACGTCAATCCCCACCAGCAACGAACATCTGTTGGCAAGTGCGATCAAGTAGACGTAGGAACGGGCTCTTCGAATTACATTGCGGAGTCCATTGCTCAGTACCGTTGTGGTTGCCTTTTCAAAGCCATAGAGAACTTTATGGGCGACGCTTTGCAGAGATTTTGTTCTGGTCGCTCGGCGTTCCGGCGCGTGCAAGGAAAATGAAAAAATCCTTCTTCTCTCCCCTCTTGCCGCGAGGAGAGGGAAATCGGGACTTCCCGTACGCCGTGCCGCGCGCAGGGAGCGAAGAGGGCAGCCCTTGGCGTCCCGCCAAAAATTGCGCGACGAAGAAAGATTCAATCGTGTTGTCTGCTTGAAAGACTTGTTTTTCAACATTACTCGCGTTATGCGAAATCCACTTTGGCAGTACCCAGTTGCTACACGTAATGTTGGATTGCTTTAGAGACTTCCATTGCGGTTACCCACTTGCTTTACGGATCACTGGTGCCGCTCGTCAGTGGCATTCACGACGCCAACCACCGACGGCTATGAGAATTAACCACGTCGCACCTTTGTCCTCAGGTACCTGACGGCACCATTCCACCCGTGTTGCGTGACCGTGCTACAGCGAGCGCTTTCGTTTCTTTGCACATTGTGGGCGAAAAATATGGCTTTTTTTTAACGGCACTGACTAATCGTGTCTTCTTTTTTACTTAGATGTAATGACGCTATCAAAAACCTGGTATTGTAAAGATAGGCAGATGTTTAAACGCACAACACGTACTTTTTTATCGTACTATCAGCCTTAGCGAATCAAGGATAGAATGCTGTGTTAGCTGTTGGCGGTCTGCTCGTGTGTTACACGTGGCTACGACGTATTGACAACGCGTGGTGGTACTATAATTACAAACGTATTTCGCTGGCCACCGGATTGAAATAGTGACAACTTGTCTAGTTTTAAAGACATACCTTTCACTTGTCAGCAAAAATAACGACCGCTCATTTGGGGCTGTGATTTCAATATTGACAAGTTGGAATGCAAGCTTTTGAATAGAAATATTTATATATGTATTCGAATGAATGAATCCATACAATACCAATTCACACCCGAGGATGCATTCTGAGACATTAATCGATATATTTATTAGTCACACTGAGAGTGCAAGTATACAAGCCGAGGTCATGAACTATCACGGAAGTGACCAGCTTCCAATATTTATATGTTAAAAAACCACACTTTCAAAGAAAGTAGAAATAGTGACTGATTTGCCTTTCAGCATACAACCTCAAAGTGGTTAAATGTATTTAGACGAGTGGGGAAAAAATCAATTGCAGCGATATATTTTTAGTAAGGAGAGATATGTTTATGATGAGAGTGACATGTTTATTGCCACTTTTGATTTATAGTGATAAGTAATTATAAGCGCTACTTTCCGCACAAACTTGCTTTAGACAAAAATCTAAAAAGGATTAGAAAACCATAAATAACTTGAGATACACTTTATAATATTACAATAAAATTTGATGTACAAAAAAAAATAGAGACCCCAATTCTTCACTCAGTGAACACGTATTGGAATTAATTAATTAAATTTCTAACAACAAAAGCCAAATATACTTCCAAGTTTTTGTTTTCTTTTTGTACACTAATAATCGCAACTAACTTGGTTCGTGAAAAAACATAATTCAGTTTTACAACACGGTCCAAGCCGTCAGCTTGCTGACAACATTATACGACATGCGATGTAAGTTCAAGTGAATTCTCTTCAGCGAACGCTTTCAGTTAATATTTTTTTTTTCAAATTTAGTTACTAGAAGCAGTAACACTGATCTGCGAAAATAGGTAAACACCAGGCATGTTTGTTCCCCATTACTTGAACCTGTTACAGATGCATTTTCTACATGTACGCCATTGAAAACAGCTCCAGTTTCGACCATGATGACGGAGAAATATTCACAGTAAAGCACGTTATCGAACTACTTGCACCGTACATAACCTACGTTTTCTAATATTTTTTTTCTTTTTGCGTAGAGTGTTTCGTAATGCGATGTAGAGCGGTGCATGAGCTTTACGTTATAAAATTTGTTATGCAGCCATCCTTCTTAAGGCCGGTCTACACGTTTGCGTTTGACGGTGTTGAGTGTGTTGTAATTTTTCGTAACCACCGACACTGGCGCCATCCATCGGGCAGACTTGGAACGCTTCAAACCTGCGCATAACTAGACCAATTTTTTGCAGTATTTGCGACACCAAATCTACGCACCTATTTATCAAAAATAGTCGTCTATAACATTGTTAAAATTATTTCAAGCCCATGGTTGAAAAAGTTAGGCGTAAAACATATAAAATACGTAGGCAGGTTTGAAAGGTGTCAGGGCTATTCGACGGTTGGTGCCAGCCGAGCCAGCGGTTAGGAAGATCACAGTACAGTCGGCACAGTCGAACGCAGATATGTAAACAGCCGTATCGCTTTGACGTACGCTGAACGCGCTTTTTTATATTCTGTCACAGCATGTGTTTGTAAGTTGAGTTGTATATATGACTCGTACTTTATCCCCGTTACTTTTACTCCGTTTTGTGAGGGGTGGGGCTTCTTTTTTTTTTAGATTAAGCGAACTGGTTTTGCGCATGAGCGGACTCCGTTGTGGTAACTTCCTGTTTACGAACTCTAAATGTGAGTTAGCGCTCATCTGTCGCACATGTCTTCTTTTCTCCCTCTTTTTTTTTTGCGCTCTGTTATAAAAGGAATGCAACTGTTTTATATAAAAAGAATGTATAAAACGTTTTTAGCAATTGTCGACGAACCCCAATCCTTCATTTATTTTCGAAAAGCACAGAAAAAGTAACCCAGTAACTGTTATATATTTTGCAATTAAGTATGATTCCATGCCGTCTTCTAAACTGGGTTTCAGGTAGCACTGTTTAACAAAATTAGTTTTGTTGGTTAAAAAAGAGCACGCATAACAATATATCGGATGTAAAAGATGGCGGTTGGTGCGTCCAATGACTTATTTACGAAAGAATTTGACTTTGCCGACCATAATATTCTGTTTTATAAACCTGATTACTAGGATATCCTAGGATTGCCTTTATGACTCCTCAACTTCATATTTGAGTCACCGCCGATTTGAATAGGTTAGCATTACCGGATATTAATCAGATAAGAATCGTGCCATTCCAGGTGTTCCGCAGGGAAGCATTCTAGTATTCGTTATTTAATATACGTATATGAACGATGTTGTACATATATATCTTATTGCTCTATTTGGTATATATGCTTATAACATCAGTATATTTATTTAATCCTCGAACAGCGATGAACCTCTTTACGCTGTTAATTTTCCTTGGTCCGAAGTTAGGAAACTGGGCACGGAAGAACGGACTAAGCATAAAAACTGATAAAACAAAGTTCATCTTCTTTCGTTTACAAAATAAAAAAGTAAGACTGTCATATGATCTGGCCTATTTTAATTAACTCAAATTCTACAGAAATGCTTATAACTTTCCAACTCTCAGTGTAGTTTTTGTTTGTTTCATCTTTTGTTTAATGCGGACAGAAACTTTTTTGTTTGTTTTATGTTGCTGTTTGGCGCGAACACGTAGGTTACTCCGCAACCGACGTGTCCCCATCACAGGTGACGTCATCAGTACGACGCAATCGCGCAACAGAAGGATTGACGTCACGGGCTCTCTTTGCCCGCGCAGTTTCGGTTTGAAGTCGTGTAGAATGATGATATTTCTTGCCCCGTACCGCTCACTACAATTTTCTAATCGAAGTCTCACGTCACCGTTAGAACATAATGACGTCGACGGTCAATTTTCTAATGTCATGGTGCCCTGATAAATAATACGTAAATATAATAACGAAAACCTTCGCTCATTAGCCACAAATTAATCCGTTTCGTCTTTCTCCTAGCGGCTTCCGTGGCCGTTATGGCCCCAACGTAGATCTAAAAAAAAAAAAAGAAACTAGTATAGTCATTTTAGCTTGGCTGGCGAGACGCCACAATGCAAAGTCCTACTGTAATATCTAGTAGTGCTTATTCCTGCATTCATTCTTCGAAAAGAAGCTCTGAGGGAATTCACGTTTATATGCGATAGCATTTCTTTGGGTCTGATGTGTTGCTCGACAGTGTTTTCTGAAACAGCCTGGTCACACTTCTAATACATCATACAAAAAGCATCCTGCAGGAAAAAGAAAGAAAGAATTCTGTCGTATCGTGTGTGTTTAGACAGTGGAACTTAGTCTGTCTAAATGGGGCGAGTTGTCTCTCAGCTGTAGATGAGAAATTTAGCCAGTGCAGTACAACCTGTAGCCAGGGGCACCACGCAGTAGTGATACACGACCGCACGACGGTACGACGCTCATTCGGATCGTAACGAGCCCATTGGAAAGGTTTGAACCCGGGATGCTCTGGTTCTGCAGCGCGAGCTTTCGCTCCGTGTGCTCAGAGCTGTGGTGCGCTAACAGACTCGGCCACCGATCCTAATCGAGGCTTTGATCAAGGCCTTTGACGTGGTTGACCATGAAATGTTACTATCAAAATTGTCTTACTGCGGTGTTGGTGAAAACGAGATCGAATATGATTTGGAAGTTGTCTGCTGAATAGGAAGAGTTTTGTACGAGTGAATAATATGACATCCTCAACCTAAGAAATGTACACCGGAATGCATCAGGGATCTGTTTTAGGCCCTCTTCTCTTTTCTATATTTGTCCATGTTATCCCTCTCGTTATCTCACACTCATTATTCCTCCAGTACGCCGATGACATTAAAACATATCGTGAAATTCGAACTCTTGACGACTGCGCAAGACTACAAGCAGACGTGAACACATTCAGCAATTCGGTTCCGTCTGAAACGTTCAAGAACAAAAGTATTGACTTTCTCTTGGAAAACTCAAAATGTCGGGTTTCCTTATCGAATTGTGCGGGACTTATTGATTCGTGTAATCGAAATAAGAAACCTCGGTGTTGAATTTGATTAAACCTATGGTTTGACGATCACGTGGGCAAAATGGTTTGCCGATCTTTACAAGTGCTTGGCCTTCTTTGTCGTCCTGACCAGAGAATTCAACAATCCATGCACGTTTTTAGATCTTTACTGTTCACTTGGCCGCTGGCAACTAGACTATGCGTCAATGGTGTGGAACGCAATCTGTAAAACCAATTCACTGAGAATTGAGTGCATACAACACAAATTCATCTCAATTCTTAAGTATCCCTATTTGGCTAAGGATGAGGAAACTTTGGATTACGAAGCCATTTTGGTTTCTTATCCGAAATGAATATTACGTTTCCTAGAGTACGCTACAAGACTCAATTCACCTTTTTATACATCTAGAAAATTTAGTCCTTTGTGCCCTATTCCCAGGTTATGCGGAGAGCAACTTTGTCTGCTTCTTGGATAGGGGTTGCGATGATGTGAGAAGGGCGAGCTCTTATTGGCTTAATACAAAAAATAGTGGATAGATTTCAAGGCATCTAAGCATTGAGGTCTACCCACTATCCTTTAAATCAGAGCCAATCAGAGCTCGGCATCGTTCTGGGGTCCCCGCAACTCCTGTTCAAGGAGCGGACGACATGCTCTCGGGATTGGATTGTTAGAACGGTTACGCCGAAGAACTGGACATATTTCACCTATTTGACGCCAGCAGAAAAAGTTTCGATCATTCAATCAAAAGCATGTTCCAAGAAAAAAAAACTGAAGTGAAAAAAAAAGTATATGTATTTCAGTGCTTAATATTTGTTTTCACAGAAAAAATTTAAATATTTACGCAGTTAAACGCAATTTAGTGGGGGTAGCCCTGCTCTCGACCCCGCCTGGTGCTAATATAACTAAGCACCTTTTCTCGGCTCTAATTGGTTGGAGAGATGATTGACGTGTGAAATGCTCGTTGTAAAAGTGCTTCTCTGTGCCGTAATAGTATTTATAACGACAATATTTTTTAATGTTTTAGAAACAAATACTTTAGATAGAATCATTATTTGTTTGAAAAGTATTCTGGGATTTCCTTTCCGCTTCGGCTTCTAACGACAACAAACATGGCTACGTTTCCGACGTACTTAACGAGCGTAGCTCTTTCAGCTCGTTTATTTTTATGAGTGCGAGTCGTTCAGCGTTCACCGAGGAGTTTGAGGATGATCTCCTCACCTTGACCTAGTTTGCAGCAAACAAATGCCGCAAGTACGCGCCTTCGGAAGCACTGTGCGGGTGCTTGTTGTCGTAGCGAGACTGGACTAAGCCTAGCGCAACACGTGAACTATGTTGCTTGATCTGGCTTGATTTGTTCCTTTGCACGTGTCGGTGCCGAATAAAGATGTTGGTTCCCGTAAAAGTGGCCCCGCTGCTCTGTGAATTGTGAAACTGTGTTGATTGCAGCCATGGTTTAGTACCGAGAAGATACCTACCTCCACAGGTAAGAATTTGTGAGCTTTTTGGTTGGAGGCAATCGGGGCGTTAGTTCGTCTATGTTCCCGCCATTTCGCTTCGAAGATCAAGTAGCTCTCAAGCTTTGCGGTGCACCTGGCCTGTCAAAGGGATATTTTTTGCGTCGAGTTGTAATTGTACTTTACGACGCTCACCCACCTTGCTCAAGGATGCCATGTAAAAAAAAAAAAGAGTCGATTTTTTTAGTTCTCTTGGTTTCTTATTACCGCACATCGATGCACGCTGACAAACGCTGACAGACGCTTGTATTGGACCGTGGCTGCTGCATGATGGAACGCTAGAACGTCGCTTTCATGGTCATGTCTTCTGAGCGTTGCAGTTTTTAAGTTGTTAGACGGGGCGGAATAGCAGACGGACGGAGGCGAAAATGGACGCCGACGCGCAGCTTTCGGGTCCGTGTCTCGCGGGCATTGCAGACGACGATCGATGGTGGTGAAATAGCAGACGATGCCAGTGGCTGCTGCGCGTCTGCTCGCGCGACAAGCAAGCAGTGTTAGACCCAACCAGGTTGGTCAAACCCCAGACTAGAGCACCGGATGTCGCGAAAGGGAGACACCAGACCTCTTGGGAAGAAACAGCAGCAAAGAAACTTGGACAAGAGTAATGGAACAAACACGACAGGAAGGCGCGGGTTCTTTTAGTCTTGTCCACGTTTCTCTGCCGATGTTTCTTCCCAAGATGTTCACCTCAAACTAACTAGCACAACACGTCACATTGTTGCAGACACTAGACTTCTGAGCATGTTCAGCCGAGCAGCCAGAGCCAATCAAGTTGTAATGGGAGGGGCTACAGATCTGTGAGCGGGGCTTAGAGCGTGCCTTGACCTCCAACTTAATTGCGTCTAGCGACGTAAATATTGCACAAAAAAATGTTTTACTGGAAAAATGTACCAAAAAATTTGAAGCCCTCTAATTTCTTTTTTTACTTTATTTTAGCGTTTGGATTCGCACTAATTTTTATTCTTTACTGGGAGTTCGTAGACACGTTGTCTTACTCTTGAAGCTCGTGTAGTCGAAATGTTACTTTTGATCTGGCCAACAATGACAAATGATACGAGGGCTAAACGCCCAACATTATTTGCAACAACTTCCTCAGTTTACACTTTCTTTTTTCTTCTCTCTGCGTGATGTACTTTCCAGACTATATAAACACATCTTCAACGCGGACCGCCGCGTGAAATTCCCAGATAAATATTTACCTTCTAATATTATGACTTGGCAATTTTGATCTTTGTGTGTCTTTGTCAAAATATAATTAATTTTAATGTTTTATCTTGTAAATGGGAGCTCGCTCATTGTTTTTAAGTGTTTGAATGTCCGGTGTAGCCAGCACCAAGACCCGAATGATTGTTCCTGGACACCTAAAAGAAAATTCATTGATCGCTTGATTATTACTACTGCTACTACTACTACTATTATTAATAATATTATTGATGTTTTTATTATTATTACTATTATTATTATAATTACTGAAGTTCCATCCTGTCTCAAACTCCTGTGAAAAAGCGTGACTTGCGTGAGCTGCAGAGGCTTATATTCAAAGCGCCAATAACGTTTGGCAGCAGTCAGATAATTACACACTCTAGCTTCTTTAATTATTTTCTTCGTTCTGCTGTTATAGAAGAATAATGGTCTATCTTGCCTTACATATCAGCATTAAGAAAGCGAAGTTTCAGTATTATATGATATGTTATGCTTTCATCTCCACTTTAGTGTCAAAGCGCTTTTAAATATTGTTTTCGGTTGTCTAGATTTCGCAGACCTTTATAAACCTAGATTTTGTTTTGGTATTAGTACATAACTTTTTATCTTTATCATAGGTTAATGAAAGCGAGCTTTGCTTGACTTCTGCTTTTTCGTCCAAGACTTGGAGGCCAGGAAATGTCTGAATTGATTTCAACTAGTGAGCATGCATCATACAAATTAAAACACCAAGACTGGCCAGATAAATGGAGCAACCTCAACTTCTGCCTTTATTGAAGGGCAATCGCAATACGAGGCGAAAGTTTGTCTGCTTCTTGTGAATGGAACGTACATTTCTAGATTACCTGAGTTGTGGAACTCCCACGGAAGGGGTACCCCCCTCACTCACTTCAGTCCGCCTCCCGTCGTTTGAAGCGCCATCTAGATTTTCGCTTTATAACTCTGTGTTTCATGGAGTACTGTTGAACGCCATCTAGACGCTGTGCTTCGAAACGTACGTATTCCACAGAACCCACTGCAGATACCAAAGCAGCCGTCCGGCGCATCGAACAGCGGGAGGCGAGTCGTGGTTGGTCAGAGGGGTACTGCTCGCAACAGCAAAGCCTATGAGCAGTTCTGTAACTGAGTTCATCTAATAACGTTGGCAGGGAGTTGCGATGACGTCAGAATGCCGAGCTCTGATTGAAGTATGGTGGGTAGACTTCAAGGCTTTGAAGTCTACCCACTATTCTTCCAATCAGAGCCAATCAGAGCTCGGCGTTCTGACGTCACCACAACCCCTGCAAAAGAAGCAGACGACCTTGCGTTTCACATTGGATAAACTTGTTCTCTCCACGCTGCACTTCGGCACAAAACACCACCTTCTCCTTCGCCGTATTTGACGTCGTTGTGAGTTCCTTGTCTAATCGGCGGCTATCAGCCACACAATGTATCGCTTCACACCGAACGGAAAACAAAAAAATGAAAGACGTTTGCAAACCTCTGTAACGCGAAACTTGAGCACAGCTCATGAGGAGGAGGAGGAGGAGGGTACGGAGGGGAGGGTATGCCCCTCCTCCTCCCCGTACTGTCCCCTCCTCCCGCCCTCCCTCCTGCCGCTGAATTTGTTCATGGGTGACGTGACACGAAGTCGTGACGTGAATTTCTCCGCTAAATTTAGCGGGGAAACTGAGTTGGTGTTGAGGTCACGTGACGTCAATTTCCCGGCTAAATTTAGTGGGGAAACTTAAGCCGCTAAATTTAGCGGGGAAACGTAACCCGCTAAATCTAGCGGGAAAACGTTCTTTGCTAAAGTTAGCGGGAAGATTTCCCCGCTAACTTTAGCGGGAAACCTAACCCGCTAAATTTAGTGGGGAAACTGTGACGTCCCATATTGGAACGCGCGCGGTCACGCCGACGCCGACGCCGACGCCGTTCACCCGGTAACGGGCGCCTAAGAGCTGCGCTCTAAAAGAAATAGAAACACCATCACGCCCCAAGCCAGCCTCGCTAAACGCTGCCTGAACGGCCTCCTGGCCCCGCTGTGACTAGCAGCGCCACCCCAGGCCCCTGCGGCAGAATCGGGCCACACTCCACCCACCTCTTACGGAGAGTCTGGCGCGGTCGGCACACTTCCCAGTTGTGGTACACTCTAAGAGTGCTGCAGCGTGCCGAATTCGCACAATCATAGCTATGATTATGTGATTATGCTGGCCTTGTATGCAGCGTTGTTGGAGGTAGACTTAGGCAGGAGCGTAGTTCCCATTGCGTTTTGCTTCCGCCAAAATTCTCGCACAGGGAGTACTCACTATTATACCCTAGTTACACGGGCGCTTTGAACTGTCGTTGAGTTCAATCACAGTTATCGGCCCTAACTGCAATTGAACGGAACTGAACTGAGATGCTGCAACACGGCTCTCTAGCACCCAGCTGAAGCTAAAACGAAACTAGTTCTTGTGCCACATGATCAGTCTGATTGTTAAAGGGGCCCTGCAATCATATTTAAGCGTCTACCTTTTTTGCGGTTTCCACGTCTCTTGGGGTTCGGGCAAGCCAGCGGGCAAGGAGAGAGTAACTAAATATCAGTGCGTCATATTTTAACCGGACGAAGCGGAAACCTCCTCCACCGACGAGGGCGACCCGCGTTGCCGAAAGTGCGCGATATGTGACGTCTTAGGTCCTGGCCTAACTACTGGTCAGAGCCGCTAAGAGCTTTTTTTTAGTCGAGATACAAAATATATGTGTCGGGAACCGTTTCAATTATGTGTGAAAATAGTTTTTGTTCAGTATTTTAGATCAGAAAAGAAACAAATGCAGTTTATAAAGTACGGAAACAAGAAATGACCCGTCGACATACCCGCCACCAAGCGGTGGAAAAGGCGCGCATACTAGAGGAGTAGTGGGATCAGGCGCCGACACGGAAGGTCCCGGATGTACGCGGCGGCGCTGCGGTCGTATACCGGCTCGAAGATCCGACCGGCTCCGAGCGTTCCGAAGGCCTTCGGCGCGGGCCCTGCTGGCGATTTGGCCCTTTGGCGGTATGGCAGCGCGAAGTGGCTCCCGTTCTGAACTAATCTTCACCCCGTGTTTGCTGTTGTTTGTGGCCAATGAAGTGTTATGCCGAAATAGTCTTTAATCGCGCAGAAAATGCAATGCCAGCCGCCCTGGCCGCCCGCTGCATACAAGCCTGTCCAACACGTGCTTTAGTGGCGCCCTCTCGAGCCGTCGACACCGAGTGCGGCAGCCGTGAGCGCTCGAATGGCTCACTACCCCTCTTCTAGTTCACGGCCACTCAAGCCAGGACCTACGACGTCATGAAGCAGGTTATTGTTTGCTTATTTTTGTAATTCTAATTTGCCTATTACTTTTTAAAATAAAGCGAAATTTGAGAAAAGAAAAGTTTCCTTAAGTTACTACGTTCAATGCGCTCAGGTTCGGTGCAAATTAAAAACCAGTCAAAAAGCTGTTGCGGGCCCCTTTAAAGTAATTTACTCGAAGACGCACCTTTTATATATTATAAGTATATCGTACAATATGTTCAATACCTTCTTGCTTTTTAGCGGCGTTTACACGAGTACCAAAGCAGATTCAGGGCTAGGTTGCGCATATTTGTGGCTAGGTGGTGCAAGCTACTGTCCGCTACGATGGGTGCACCCATTACTATTGTTCATTTATACAGCTGGTCCCTCCGCCATCTTCGCTCGTTTTGTGGCTTGCCGACTAGCCGGGATCGTTTAAGCGGCAGCTCGGACGCCTAAACCTATTCCTTCACGGATATTTTGCTGCTACGATTCTTTCTAGACGCCTCCCCCTGCACTCCGAAACAGTAAGTGTGTCGCAAACGATGGTCGGCGACAGCGGTCCCGCGGACAGGCGCCATTTTACATCCGTTGGGGGAAGTCCGTTCAGTTGAACTCGAGAGTAGGGGAGCTGACAGTTGAACTCCAACTGTCAATAGCGGCTCGATGACATTGTTGGCGCCGCCGTGGGAAACTGCGGCCGAGAATTGCGATTGAGTCAACTGTCGTTGACTGAATGGAAGTTATGAGATGCCCGTGTAACTAGGGTATAAACCAGTGACAGCGCGCCCGTAACTCTTATACATCACAATATTTTGCGGCTCGGTGAGTAACTCCGCTGTAGTAGCTCAATGAAGCGAGAGTTGCCTGGAGTTACCGCGGCGTCGGTGGAGAGTTTTGTTGAGTTGGGTTTAGCAGACGGCATGACGCTCGGCCACGTAGCCTCCACTAAGCCGATTGCTCACCTTGGAACCGCTTCGCCTCTTTCGTCATTTATCCTCCTTGAGGCTCTCCCCGAGGCAGTCTCATCGACGCCAAGCAGCGACTCACCATCACGTAGAGCCGGTACGCTAGCATTTGTCTAGTCTACGGTCGTACTTTACGAATACGACTCAGAGTCTACGCACATTCGATCTAGATAACACACCTACGCGGACTCGGAGCGCAGCGCACACGCCTCGAGACATCCCCCTGCAGTTTCTGCCATCCAGTCTCTCCACGTGACATGTCACTGCTGCGCCAATGGCGCCGTGGAGACACCGACGGGCTCCCGACTGCGATCAGCCTACTAAAATCGAGATCAGTGGTCCGTTCAGTTGAGCTAAGCTACCCAAAACCAGTGCATCGCGCCCGTAACTCTGTGCATCACCACTTTTTGCAACTTAGTAATCACTGATCTCAATGACAATTGCTGGATCGCGCTTCCCGCTCCCGCAAGTGAAGTCACCGGACGCAACCTCGCTGGGATACGATTTGCGGTTTTGCCAGCGTTTCGCTGCGGTTTTCCAGCGTGCTATAACATGTTTTCTACTCGTTCGTCGTCATTCGCCGAAGACGTTGTTTAAGATCCTGGGTGAGGCGTGATACTTGCCGTTGAGAACACGTGGACATTTTTACCAAAGCGCAGTGCCGCAGGAAAAAGGCATAACTCGTCGAAAGCAAGTGTCGCCGGTCTGGCGGCGTGTTCAAAGCTTCCTTGGCACGCCGAAGTGCCGTGTCTCTGTGCCTTCGCACGCTTGGATACCGACCAAGAATCGACGCCGTGTGGATGTGTTTTGCGAGTGCAATGTGCGTGAAGCCGTACGTATCTAAAGGTACAACTTGTCGAAAGCAAGTGTCGCCGGTCTCGCGGCATGATCAAAGCTTCCTTGGCACGCCGAGTGCTGCATCTTTGTGCCTTCGCACGCTTGGATACCGATCAAGAATCGACGCCGCACCAAAGTTCTGAACGTGTGTCGCGCATAGATGCCTTTAGATCATTTATATATATATATATATCGGCCACAGAGTTCTGGATCGTCCAGCTGTTCCGGTGAGTTGCTATCAATAAAGAGGGGGGGGATCGGGGGATCTGTACGTGTTCTAATGTACTATTAACCATGGCTATGTTCCAAATCTACTCTAATGGATCACACGGGAGCACGAATAGAGCAAAGCTGTGGAGCAAGGAGGGTTTTCGAAAGCAAAAGTACAAGACGGCAAGAATGAAAATCTTTGAGGCGCGGCCCATATGGTCGCGTGCAATCTGTTGACCAATCACAATTAGGCGAGCCGCGCTCAAACGTCAAGTGCAATTAAGTAGGTTGATAATGAGCCAGCACTGATCAGTGATGAGGAGCTGTTTTGCGCAGTATTCTGTAAATCGTCTAAGGACGAAAAAAAGACGTACCTCCCCCCCCCTCTCTTCCGTCGCTACTGGACGCTGCCGCAAGTAAGACGCTGATCCAGAGGCACATACGGCTTCACGCACATTGCACTCGCAAAACACATTCACACGGCGTCGATTCTTGGTCGGTATCCAAGCGTGCGAAGGCACAGAGACACGGCGCTTCGGCGTGCCAAGGAAGCTTTGAACACGCCGCCAGACCGGCGACACTTGCTTTCGACGAGTTATGCCTTTTTCCTGCGGCACTGCGCTTCGGTAAAAATTTCCACGTGTTCTCAACGGCAAGTATCACGCCTCACCCAGGATCTTAAAGAACGTCTTCGGCGAATGACGACGAACGAGTAGAAAACATGCCTATAGCACGCTGGAGAACCGCAGCGAAAGGCTAGCAAAACCGCAAATCGTATCCCAGCGAGGTTGCGTCCGGTGGCTTCACTCGCGCTGCAGCGAACAAGCGGGGAAGCGCGATCCAGCAATTGTCATTGAGATCAGTGTGTGTAATCGAGTAATTATCGCCACTGTCCATTCGCTGAAAGCAATTTTCTCTAAACACGTATAAAACCGTGTGCGCGCTGCAAAGACGATGAAAAAAAAACACGGTAAATATTGATTATTTAGGAGAGAGGAGCTATTTCTAGGCCACACCGATAATAACAAAAGCTATAAAAAGTTGTTGTTTTTGTTTTTGCAACAGCCTCAACGAAGACAGAATCCCGAGTCGTAGGCCTGTGATGGAACGTGACACTGAGATGGTTTTAGACGCTTTACTTGTTAAATACCTTTAACGCAGATTAGATCATCACATTTCACGGTTGAACAGAATCAAACAGCCCTAAGCCTGTTTATTGTAGCGTGAGCTACACTGGCCGAGGCTGAGCAGTTTCGCGTGGCTGGCATAATGAGCCATGCTCCGTGCGGCGCAAGCGCAAGGAGCAGTGACGTCACACGGCGCACAGCTGGCGCGCCGGAGACGCCGCCGCCGCGCGCTCCGCCGCCACCGCGCGCGCCTCGCCGGTCTGCACATTTCAGAGGAGTGACGTCATAGCCGCGGCAGACACACTGGCGCCGCCGCGTGCCCTAGCTGTCCGCTTCCGCTGCGCAGTAGCCAAGTCTGACGCTGCACCGGAGCCGCTTGATAGCGCCTCTCATTTTGTGCGCATATGCTCACGCTACGTATATACTGACATAGCCGAGCTAAGCCACCGCAATTTTTTTCACCTCAAACCCTGTCGACATTTGCACATCTGGCAACGGTTTCATCGCATATTCCGGAAAGCAACAATGCACAATGCTCACATTATCAGAAGTAAAAAAAGGCTTGAGGGTTTTCTTCTAACACCGCTGGTTCAATATTCTGGGTAGGTTATTTGCCAACCAAAGAAGGGCACCTCACAAAACCCAATGAATGATTGAGAATTCTTTTTCAACCACAATACAAAATATTTCATTTCCACCCAAGCTAGATCCGCAACGCCTACCTCCGAATCGCAAACAAAAAGAGAAAGTAGAGTATCTTCATTTTGTTCCCTCTTCTGGAAGCGGGCGCCGCCATCTTGGTGCTTAGGGCAGTGAAAACGCAACTGTCGATCGCCACAATTAAAGAACGCCACTTCCTCAGCCTGCCGTTTTTCTCTGTCGCGAACTGTTCGAACATTTCTGGAGGCCGGAAAAAAGCGTTTCCTGTGATTTCAGATAAAGTTTCACACTACTGGCAACCATTATTTTAAATGCCAAGATGGCATACGTGCCATTACCCCGTAGCGTAGCTTATTTTGTGAATCTAGTGATGACGTTTGGCAGGGGAAAAGGTGCAGGCCGTGTTTTTTAGGGGTACCTCTGAGCTAATTTCAAGTCGACGTGCGGACGAGCACTATTAATGGCCGATTCGGGTGGTCATTTCCCGACAAAATGTTTCACACATATCTCCGGCAAGAACGTTCGCGTGGTGAAAGGCCGGCGGGTGCACGCCGTTCGGGTCAACGTTACTGGAGCAAGCTCAGTTTCGCAGCTCCCTATTCTCGCCTGCAGAGGCGAGTGGCCCAGGTGGCGGTCACGAGAACTAGCGGCGCTGCAGTCGGATCTTGCTTCGTTGTCTCGCGCGTCATCTACTACCACCGCGTTGAGAGCTTCCTTTCCCTTTTCTTTTCTTCCCTTTTTTTAACTTCCATGTGTATAATAGCAATAAAAGATGATGAAGATGAAGTGTAATACACCACGAGGTCGGAGTCAGCGCATTGTGAGCGTTCTTTCTTTGAGTGTTTGAAATTTATTTTTGTGTGCGTCTGCTTCCTTGCGCTGTGAACTGTTAGCATGAATTGCCAATTCGCCCAAGCTCAAGTATTGCTATTGAACCTTTGCGGGCTAGACAATACGGAAGTAAGACTCCGACTGCAGCGCTGCTAGTTCTCGTGACCGCCACTCAGCCCACGTCGCAGGCGGAGCTGTGAAACTGAGCTTGCTCCAGTAACGTTGGTTCAGGTGGCTCCACTGATCTCTATTGTAGTAGGCTGGATCGCGGATCGCGAGCCCGTCGGTGGCGCCACCGGCGGCCATTACTTGACACCAGGCAATACACGCAAGTCTATGGGAGAAACACACAAATGTAGGAATATTGAAGCATGTACGCTGTGCTTGAAGGCGAGTATATTATGATGTGATGCGATCATTATATCGGGTGTTTGGAGATCGAATCGGTATTTGTCAAGCGTTCGAATGCCAATTAAAAAAATCAAACGTACCGGAGCACCTACGGCTGAGCTGGCAAACTTGCTCTCGTAGTGAAGTAAACAAAGGAACTTGCCGTCAATAAGACCGTCCTCGGGGAAGCCCAGAAGTTGATGAATGTCGAAAAGTTCCATGTTGACAGCGGCTTTCCGGGGGTGAGCGAATTCCGCGTAGCAAAGCCCTCAAGCTTGTCGTCTGCTAAACCCAACTTGTCGAAACCGCCACCGACTCCGCGGTAACTCTAGGTAACTCTCGTCTCATTGAGCTGCACTACATTTCTCGCCCAGCGGAGTCACTCTCGACCACAAAACATTTATTTATAAGAACTGTGAGGGCTGTCAGTTTTAATGTTTGTACACATGCTATTTGACAGGCTTCCCGAAAAGCAGCCAAAACGTTTCAGTGCCGACAACAGCTTAGAAACGGGGGAAACGGCACTTTTTCTCGTTTTTCCCATAGAGTCCCATGCATTTGGTGGTGTCAATCAATGGCCGCCGGTGGCGACACTCGGCCCCAGCTGCCGAGGCCGCGGTCCGCGATCCAGCCTACATACAATAGAGATCAGTGGGTGGCACTTTTCGGGCGCGCCCTGAAACTTGCCGGTACAATTTTGCCCGGCCCCAAAGGTCGGGGCATGCAGCTTGTCCGCCAGATTGTATCCGGTACCGTCATATCCGAATTGGGAAGGGAACCGAACGAAGCAATGCTTGCCGATAGCAAGTTCGAGTCGCAAACAAAGCCATCGAGATAAGGTCCCTCGACAAAATTCACGCTCACAAGTACCGCCAATCATTGTTGTGAAAACGCGCAGGACACGTGCCACGAGCGGGCGCTCCGCCGCCAATCCGCTTCCAAGGGCCGCCCGTTCGAGACACGGGCCTCGTGCACTGGCGCATTCGACCGAACGCCTGGGCGTCTACTATACCCACAGAGCACTCGGAGAGCCAGTCACTGTAATCTGCGGTAGTGGCTGGTCGAGTGACCAGGCTCAAGACTGTTTACAGCAACCACGACGTGAGCCCGAGAAACGCCCTGCCCACGTGTCACATCGCAGACATGGATTATTTACGTCCAAACCTGTTTCCGTCTTGTCATTGTCCGAGATCCCTTCTCAGGGCCCGGCAGTGACTGGATCTTCGAAGTGCTCTTTCGGGTGTGTACCAGCGAGAAGACGCCTACCCGACAAGTGTCGATCTCTTCCAATCCCCGACAACTTAAAAAGGAATGACCGCATCTCGACGTGGTGAATGATGTTGATTGGGGCGAAGCTCTGGTGGTGCTGAAGATACTGATTTTATTGTTCATAAGGTAGTGCTGATGGTGCTGATTTTTTTATTGCTCATAGGTAGTGCTGAGTTCCGGGTTGCGTTTCGACTTCATTATTACTGCTTTATGGTCGGTGAAATGCAGAGCCAGTGGTTCTTCTAGCGGATCAGCTTGGATCCGCTAGAAGCCGTGAAGGCAGCTCCACCGCTTGTCAACGCTCCATGTCAGGTGTGGCTATGGAACCTGGTCATATACACATTTGAGCATTTGACCGCAGCGCCCTCTCGTCTATAAACGTTGAGCCAATGCATGCAAAGTTTAACGCGATTATATACGCATTTGACCGCAGCGCCTTCCTGTATAGACGTTGAGCGGCTACATGCAACGTTTCATCCATGACCTCCCCAGCTCTTTGAGTTACTACCACGTCTCAGAGCCCTCACTCGTCCCCTCAGCCGTGGCCGGGCGTGGTTAAGGCGATGGACTAAAAATCCGATTGAGGTCTCCTCGCACAGGTTCGAGATCCTGTTGACTGCGCAAACATCTTTTCTTTTTATGTGAGAGCACGGATGCACGGACGGACGGACGGACAGAGGCTAGACCCCTAAGGAGCTTCGCCCCTAAAACGAGAAACGCAAGGCGCTTAGTATGCTCACGCTCTTTGTTTTGTTCATTTTTCGGCCTTCTTATCGGCTAAGGCTTGTCTTATATGGTCTGCAGTTTGGATCAAAAACTAGCTTCATGTCCCCGAAGCATATGCTTAAACAGGGAGTTCCCGAGAAAAAGAAAAAGCTGCATTGTTCTTCCCGAGCAAAACAAAGCATGCATCGCAGAAAGCTCAAACTCTGTGAGAACGTTGACGCTAGCGGTTGGGATAGAACACGAAAAGTTTGACAACGTGACGTTATTCAGATAAAAATTAAATTGAGAAAGAACGAAATTTCTTTATGAGCTGACGTCCACGTAAGCCTAATGTCGTTAAAACAAGAAAAGGCATCGTGAACGCTCGCATTGTCTTTTTGAGTGAACAAAAAACAAAAATTGTTAAAATAAAATTGAAAAAGTCGTATTTTTCGCCCACAGTGCGCGAAGAAACGAAAGCGATATTTGTAACATGGTCGCGCAATACGGGTGGAATGGTGCCGTCACGTACCTGAGAACATCGGTGCGACATGGTTCATCCTCGCAGCCGTCCTGGTTGTCGTCGTGGATGCCACTGACGACTGGTGCACAAGTGCTCGGTGATCCGTGAAGTAAGTGGATAAGCGCGGCGGACGTTTCTAAGACCATCCAACATTACGCGTAGCAACTGGATGCTGCCAAATTGGGATTTCGCCTAACGTGAGAAATGGTTAAAAAATCAGCAGAACCCATCCTTTGGGAATGATTATCTACGTTAATGCGAATAGCATCAAACGGTGCGGGAGTTATGCGCGTTCGTCAGGTGGCCGGCACACTCTAGATACGCCAGCCCACTCTTGAGGCGATTCTAAATTTGTTGACACTTTCACAGCCCTGCGCACGATCTCCGCAGCCCAGCACGTGCGTTTGTGTCACTTAGGAAGGCGAGCAAAGCACGCGCCATACGCACAAACACTCAAAATGGTACCGACCAGACTTTCTGGCGTCTCAGCTAGTCTCAACCAACGGTACTCTAAACGGTTGTTTATATCTTTACCATAGGACGCGCTTTACAGCGCTGTCACAGCTACCGGTGCGCGGCGTTCCATGCACGAGGGCTCATTCCGCTCTCGTGAGGCTGAGCACGGCCGCTACATCACCCTCTCCCGAGCGCGGGAGAGGGTGATGCTAGCGGCCGTGCTCAGCCTCACGAGGCGGAGCTAGCCCGTGCATGGAACGCGCGCGTACCGGTAGCTGTGACAGCGCTGTAAAGCGCGTCCTATGGTAAAGATATAAACAACCGTTTAGAGTGCGTTGAATGACTGCCTTCATAGCTCTGTGGTTAGCGCGTCTGCCTGCTGATCAAAGGGTCAACGGTTCGAATCCCAGCCGGCGCCGGTCTTATTTAATCGCGAATAGCATTCTTTGGATACTTCACGCACTTTTCGTCTGTCTATCTATCTATCTATCTATCTATCTGGCTATCTAACCCTTACGCCGCGGGTCGATAAATAAATAAAAAAGACCGGCGCCGGCTGGGATTCGAACCGTTGACCCTTTGATCAGCAGGCAGACGCGCTAACCACAGAGCTATGAAGGCAGTCATTCAACGCACTCTAAACAGTTGTTTATATCTTTGCCATGGACGCGCTTACAGCGCTGTCACAGCAAGGGGCGCGCGCGTTCCATGCACGAGGGCTTCATTCCGCTCTGCGAGGCTTAGCACTGCCGCTAGCTCACCCTCTCCCGCGCTCGGGAGAGGGTGATGTAGCGGCCGTGCTCAGCCTCACGAGAGCGGAATGAGCCCTCGTGCATGGAACGCGCGCGCACCGGTAGCTGTGACAGCGCTGTAAAGCGCGTCCTATGGTAAAGATATAAACAACCGTTTAGAGTACCGTTGGTTGAGACTAGCTGAGACGCCAGAAAGTCTGGTCGGTACCATTTTGAGTGTTTGTGCGTATGGCGCGTGCTTTGCTCGCCTTCCTAAGTGACACAAACGCACGTGCTGGGCTGCGGAGATCGTGCGCAGGGCTGTGAAAGTGTCAACAAATTTAGAATCGCCTCAAGAGTGGGCTGGCGTATCTAGAGTGTGCCGGCTACCTGACGAACGCGCATAACTCCGCACCGTTTGATGCTATTCGCATTAACGTAGATAATCATTTCCAAGCGATGGGTCTTCATGACTTTCTCATTTACTTTTTGATCTAGGCAACGTCATGTTCTCGAACTTTCGCGCTCTATCCTAACGGCAGCTTGAGTTGTCCAGGCACCAGCGTGAGCTTCCTACCTTTGATGACGCTCGAACGTTCGAAAACTATGCTCTGCCATTTTCCTCCTGCAAGATGCAACTCCATCTGTCCATGACGTTGCATCCACCCGTGACATCTGTTCATGATGTTACATATTTCTGTGTGCAGAATTTTTTTCACGGCCCCCAAGCAAAATCACGTATTCTACAATTAAAAACGATGCCGAAGTCGCTGTTGGTTTGCTACGCTGATTCTCGACAAAACGCGTGAGCGGTTAGCGCAGAGGTTCCGACTCGAGTTTCAACCTTGCAACGGTCACGCATATACTGTTTCTGTTCCGGAAGAGAGCCAGTCTGTTCTCCCGGGCGTCGGCTATTCGGATGTGGCCACGACAGCTGCCCTCGATCCCCGCCTACGGTCCGCATACTGTTGTTGTCTTCCAAGAGCCAACCTTTCCTCCCGGGCGTCGGCAGGTTTCGCGCAAACGGCGCCGTCGCTGCGTCTCGGCTGTACAATGTCCCATACGTTGCGCCACCGCCACGGCCGCTCGATCTCCCCCTCTCCCGCCCCCGCGGCGCGTCATTGGAAGCGTGCCACTTGTACGTAGTTCAACTACTCTACTCAAGTTCCTGTAGTTTAACTACTTTTCTGAAGTAGTTTGGTAACTTTCAATTACCTTTTTTATTTCGGTAATTAGTACTTTACTTTTTTGAGTAACTTCTACTCAAGTTACAAATTACTTTCGAATTTTAGTGGTTGTTTGGACTATCAACAAACATTCCTGCACAAGGGAGATGAGATGTTGGAAGATCAGCTGATATTTGCGAAGACGGAGAAGCATGTTGCGTAGGAAAGGGGGAATGGTTTGGAGAGTCCGAACCCCCCCCCCCCCAAATTTCTCACAAGCCCCCCTCCCCCCCCCCTCCCCCCTTGCAACAACACTGCTTCGAGGCGCGGGGAGCGATCACACACGACGCAAGAGAGGCCGAGTAACTGTGGGATTAGCGCCGATGACTGGCCTTTCTCTGTGTCCCGAAGCTCAAGAAGACGTTACCCATTTAAAGAAAGGGCTGGTCCCCGCTTCTGCCCAACGTAGAAACTCTCGCCCACTACAGGAGGTGCACATACTGCATCCTCACCCAAAGGAGGCACCAAAATACAGAACCTGCTCTGAAATTCATCTGGTGCTCCCGTAGTTTGTGCTGTACTCGAAGAATCGCGTGCTAAAGGGCAACGCAAAGATTACCTTTTTGTTTTGCATTTCCTCCCAAAACTGAGAATATGCAGATCTTCAAAGATTCAAAGATTGTTCGAGAAACTTGTAGTAATTCCCGTAACGTTCTTATATAAAAAATTATAAGCAAGCAGTGTTGGGAAGTACAACATGGTACTTAAAGTACTACTGTACATGTGCGTACAAGTACTACTGTACATGGTACTTAAAGTACTACTGTTTAGAAAAAATGTACTTTAATTGAAGTAAATTTTCTGAACATGTACTTGTATTTTCAGTGGAAAGTAAAACTTCCGACTTTAAGTACATGGTACTTAAAGTACTACTGTTTAGAAAAGTTTGACTTTAATTGAAGTAAATTTTCTGAACATGTACTTGTATTTTCCGTGAAAGTAAAACTCCCAACTTCAATGTACATTCTCCGAATATATAAAAAAAAAATGTCGGTATCGTCGTGTGAAAACGCGCTCTTTCGAGACGTCATCAGGGGCACTAAACTCGTCAGATACAAAGTTGGAGCCGAAGTTGGACAATCACGATGATGACTTCTGCGTTTTTCTCACCGACGTCCAATCGGCGCGCTCCGCGAACTCTCGGCTACAACTTCGTGTTTGGCGAGTTTAGGGCCCCTGGTCATCTCTCTGAGTGAAGTAATGGCGGCAGTAAGACCGATGGAAATGAGTGCCCTATAAGTTTATTGTGTCAAATAGCTCGTCAGCGAGAGTAAAACAAGTACTCTGTAGCGACTTGACCTTATACAATATTTGCTGCCATTCCCGTAAAAAAACTGATGCACCTCCGATTACCCCTGGAGCAATGCATACCAGTTTAAAACACTGTATAGGGAATGAAAGGGCATCATGAAAGATTGTGTTAAAAAGTTCCTGTACTTTACTTTGAAATATATTGTATTTATATACGTTACTTCAAATACATAGCACCCGGTGTACTTACAACTTTACTTGAAGTACATAACCTCTCATTTACTTTGTACTTTACTGCAAGTACTTTTTTAGATCGTACTTTACGGAACACTCTAAACAAGAAACACTGTCTGCAAAATCAAGCTCAGAGAGTGCTAAACTTCAAAGTAGAAATGACACATTCGCAGTAGATCATTGACCAAACAAACAGAGAAAGTACAAAACAATTATGCACGCAGAAGAAGAACCAGTTATTAAAGCGTTTCTGTGAAAAAAAAAAACAAAAAAAAACAAGTCGATTCATATTTGGCTAGCACAATTTCGCCAACGGATCAAAACCTCTGTACTTTCTTTTTTACCTTAAAAAATATACATAAAAAAGTAACTTCAAAAGTAACTTTAAAAGTGATTCGCTACTTTTTTACGGTAATTAGTAATTTTCTCAATTACTTTCTATTTGAGTAATTTCTACTCTACTCAAATTACTTTTGATATCAGTACTCAGTAACTTAACTTAATTACTTTTTTTAAGTAACTTGTACATGTCTGGCCAGAATAATCTTTCTCTCTTGTAAGAGGAAGAAGTGGACCGAACGAGCGAACAAACAGAACGAAAGAGAACGGCGGGAACCGCGCATCGGCCTCACGAAACTGGTCCAGTCGAAACCAAACCACGACCGTCCAAACGAAAGACAGTAGCACGCACCAAAACGATAAAAACTAACGCATTAAAGGGACACTGACAGGGTATTTATGCTCGCCGAGGTTTTTAGTTGTCACATGACATATGAGAGCCCCACTACCCAGAACAGAATTTGCGGCTCGAAATTCGGTTTCTTTCCCGCCCGAAAACCGCCGATCGAGAACTGGCCGGTTTGAGTCGCGCTCACTTTCTTCTCCGTGGTCACGGGCCGTTTTCTAAAGTTTAGACACGACCACCAAATTTAATCAAAGTCGTAGGTCATCGAAGGCACACACACAATATTAAAAATAGAAAACAAATACAATACCAATTTTTTTGTGGCTTCTAAAAAACTGCGAATGCGTTGTTTGGGAAGAAAAAAGTATCACAGCCACGCGACTTCCGCCACTTCTCTCCTCCTCTATATTTCTTCTTCCTCCCCAGTCCAGTTTCGGTTTTGGTTTCGAGCTGTTGCGTTTTTTGACTTTATTAAAAATATACGTGACGCTGTAGCAAAATACTTGATTGGGTAGTCTTCTAACATCATAATGAATCGCCTGGCAAAAAAAAAAAATACAACATTTTGGGAGGTCTTAGTGTCCCTGTAAAGAAAAAAAGTCAGGTGTGCTTTTTAACGTATTTTTATACCACATGCTCCACTTGCGAGCAATTCAAGGAATGCGAAGGACGGCGTTCCTCTCCTTCTCGCCGTGCCTTGTCGGCGGTGTTGAGTTGAGCGGTCCGGCCTAATTTGCGGAGTTGGGGAAAAGGGTTGGCGGTCGCCATTAAGCTGATTGCGTGGGAAGCGACGAACACCTCTGCGGCCGCACCGTCCAATTCACGCCGCGCAGCGTGTTCTCGCGCACGCGTTTCCCCGAGTGCTGGTATACAGACACACGCGGTCCGTCATTTGACATCCGCTCATCGGCTCGTAATGGCGAGTTGCATCGATTGGAAGGCGGCTCGATGCCCCGTGAATTCCTTCCCGGTCGGTTTGCTATGCGGAGCGTAACTGTCGTCTGCTTCATGCAGAGAGGTTGCGATTACGTCAGAACGCCGAGCTCTTATTGGATGAATGCGATAAACAATATTGTGCGTAGACGCATAAGGCATTTAGCATTGAGGTCTACCCACTATCCTTTCAATCAAAGCCAATCAGAGCTCGGCGTCGTTCTGACGTCATCACAGCCCCTGCAAAAGAAGCAGACGAACTTGCGCTCCGTATAGAATCAGCGTCTTTTCTGAGACTCTGCGAAAGAAAGCCTGCCAAGCCTGGGGCGCGCGATCGTTCGAAGCTCAACATCATGTGCCGCGAGAAGCTGAGGAGAGGAGGTCGGAACGTTTCGGAACGCCGATATCTGACTGGAGCGATTAGTGGGTGCACGGAAAGTTAGCTGCCTTTGTTTCTACTCACACTTCAAGCTGCCAAACACTGGCGTCCAGCGTTCCGCGTTCGCGTTCGCACCCGTTTGATGAGTCAGTAGAGACAAGGGCATCTAGCTTTACGTGTACCCACTATAATTATTGCAGTCAGAAAATGGCGTCCTGACGGCCCCGCGCGTGCGTACTCGACGTACATTCGACCAATCTTCGTAAGGTGATTGGCTGATTTGTCTGAGCTGCCATGGAGATCGCCATTTCGGTCCATTCGATTCTCTTAAAGCTTCGAGAGGGTCGTTTTGAACCAGTGGCTTAAGAATCACTATAAGGCATCATCGTACTGAAAGCGTTCCTCACCAGTATAAGCGTTTTTTGGCACCGTGCGTGTAATCAACTTATCAGTCATGCTTATCTCCGCAGATCTATTACAATGATATCGCTCTCCTCACGTATTTCGAGTCAGGAATATTATTTTTCACTGCCTCCAAGCGGCTACCGCATCTGGTGGCGCTAGGAAGATGTACGCTTGTTTCGCCGGTGTGTGGATAGCAACATCTGGGTATAGGGGTATTCACTGGACGCCATATTTGTGGTGCTGTTCAGAGCGCATGCTCAGAACAGACTTCGCATTAATAGGCTGCTAAGACCGGCAATCTGATGTGCGGTGCACTGCCGCAAATAAACTGTGAGCTCGCCGTCAGCACGCGCTCAGCAGTCGCGCACACAGCTCTGGCCGCCAGTGAATACTCCCTATACAAGAAACGTCTCCATAAAGCTACCCTTCACCAGCGAGTTTAGATTGGCTTGCCAGAAAGTAAGAGTTAAGGATAAATTTCCTTAGAACTACTTTTGGGCGAAATGTTGGAGGATTTTGACCTGGTTGATGTGGGCACTGCTTCAGGAACGCGAAGAAGGAAATGCGTTTTACCCATTTTCAAGCGTCGTCGAGTGCGCGTTTGGACATGGTATAGGCTTCTGCCCCTCTAGCAGAGCAGCTGGAGAGAGTACCGTGGCCGCTCCAGTCTTTTTCTCATGACGCAGTCATGAGCACGTAAGCGACAGGCGATAGAGCACCCGAAAAAGAAAAAGTTTAATTTAGGACCTAAGGAATGCATAAATATAAAGCTTCTGAAGGACAACGTCTTTATGAAAACAGCAGAACAGTTTTTGAAAAAAGATGCTTCTTAAAGAAGCCGGGAGGGGACATTTTCGAGAATGCGAACTGGCAACAACCTGAAATCAAGGCGGGTCGCCATTGAGAGGTCCCTCAATTCTTTCGTACAATCGCCTGGTGTGAGGCGCGGCTTAGGTGAGGCTACTGGCATCAGCATACGAGCTGTTGTAAAGCAGAGTGCGAAAGACGCGGTAGTGGGGCAAAAGACGTAGAGTATATATGTCGGAGAAAACTTAACCCAGCTCCACCGCGAGCGCTACCATGGTGCAGTAGTGCGCGCCCGTACAGAAAAATACACGATGGGCGAGCAGCCCACTAAGCGTGCCTTGGCAGACGACTAGCGTTACGCACTTCAGAACGAAATAGCAGAAATTGAATTCAAGCATATGATTACTGCGGATGCCGAGAAAATAGCAAAGGCCTTCCTCGATCATTACACACAGATTTTTGCTAACAAAGCCGAAAGGTGTCATACGGACATTTACGCCCAACTTTCAGATAAACTGCCAAGGCTCTTGAATGATAAACGCGAAAGGCTTTAGCAAGAAATTAAGATCCAAGAAGAGGAGCGCTCAATCGACGACTTGCCTAACTTTAAACCGCCGGGACCTGATGGATTGGGCGCAGAATATTACAAGAAATTTAAGAGCATAATAGCTAGTGTTCTTTGAACGTCATTTCTACTGCCTATGATAGAGAATGTTTGCCCTTTCCGTTTTTCCCGTGCCTACACTGTCTTGATACCGAAATCTTGACGACATCGTGAAACCCCGCAGCGTCAGCGGTTATCGCCCAATAACATTATGCAATACCGATTACAAGATCTTCGCGAAAATTCTGGCGCGTCGCCTTCAAGGGGTCGCATGCAAGATAATAAGTGAGCATAAAACGTGTGGGATACAAGGGAGGACTATCTTGACAAATGTACATGTGGCCCGTAGTGTCCTGGAGGCCTGTAGTGATAGCACCCGGCAGGTTGCAATGCTACAGATAAGGCATTCGATCGTGCAAGCCATGATGTTCTCTTTGATGTATTGAGTCACGTTACTGTTGGTGACGCCATCCTTCGAGGTGTAAAGATGGCCTAGAGGACTGTACAACAAGACTTTTTGTGAACAAAGAGCTCAGTTCTGTTATTAACGTATGAGAGTCTGTACGACAAAGCTGCCCTCTAGTGTCTCCTTTGTTTGATTTGTATTTAGAGCTTTTTTCTTTAAGTGTTCCATGAACCAAAATGGAGACAATACGGGGAGCTTGGCGCCAACTTTCCCAACTCTAGATCTCACTATTTACGAGTTTCATCGCTTGATTTCGAACCCTACTTTCATGGATTCGTTTTTTAATGTGCGATAACACAGCAGATGGTTACCTCTTTATGCAGAGGTTCTTCTTCATGGTCGTTTGTACACATTGAAAAAGGTAAATACTCTTTGCGAAAACGTCTAAAAAGCCTCTTTTGTTATTCAAATTCCTGCTAACGCCTTCAATATCTCGATGAAAAATATTTTTTAAGTGCGTGCAGATAAAACGTAAGGCAATTGACGTACATAGTACAGGAGGTAGGTTTTAGAAACGTTCGCATTCAGAGTTGTCGCTTATGTTTCGCGTACGTCTGTACCCGTGATGAGCAGCCGGAGCCTTTCCCGTTGATAAGAAATATCTAATTGCTGGCCTTGGGTCGGGACAATTTCTTATCGGGAGACAAACGAAGTAAGGGAGACAAGCTATCTAAAGATTCACGTCCGTTTAAAGGGTAAATGACTTCTTAGAAAGCTCCTTCACTGGAAACAATAAAAATTTAGCGAACTTTGTTTTCTTCTTTTTTTCAAGACAGGCGACGCATTGTGGGATAGAGTACGATACATTTAGGAAATATCGAGCGCCATTTTTAAGTAAAGCGTGAGTTTTCCCACGCTGACTTTACCCATTGTACTAGAATACGGGCATAATGTTTGAACCGGAGCGGCTCGGCAGTGGAGCTCATGAGGCTGCGCGTGTAGACGACCATCGCGGTGGTGCGGCCGTCGCGATAGTAGTAAGTCGCTGCAGCCAGCCAAGCTCGGCGAATATTGCACCAGGCATTCGCAATCGTTCGCAACGCGCCGACGAACCTACCTCGCGGCGCAGGCGAGCAACTACAACCCTATCTAGCGATGCGCCGCTGTCGAAACCGGTCGAAGATCTATACACCACGCGCCTTTTTTTTTTCGATGGCTTTTAGTTCAGCTGATTCACTGATAATATATTAACTGTGAATTATAATGTCCGCAAATTTTGTGCAATACTCTTCACGCACCGAAATCGTAATGTTGTAGCATCGCGAAAAGCCCGGGGAGAGGGGTTTGTTGAGAAGGGATACTTTACATTTTTGATGGGCTGAAGCAAGGTAGGCACGTTTCCCCTGTTTACGATAATCACAGTCCACCCGTGCTAAGTCACAGTCCAGCCAGCGCTCGCTCGCAATAGACCTGTTGCTATATTACCCAAGCATCAAGGAGAATGCAGGGATTGGTGTTCCACTTGCCGCACGTGCTGGCGTCAGCAGTAGTAACTTTTCTAAAGCAAATACCTAAACCAAATGGCATCTTGCACGCGCGTTCGTCGACGCTTTATTTTAGATATTTCCTTCGAATTTTTTATACAGGGAAGGCCGTGGCGCGAGATGGCGCGTTTGAACATCCTAATCCCACAGCATTCTGCCTGCGATGCTTGGAGTAATATAGCAAGACGGTCTATAGACCTTTTGCCGAATTACCCAAGCATCGCAGAGAATGCTGGGAATGTAGCTACACGCGTTGCACGCGCTTGCCTTCCTTATACAAAGGTTCGAAGTAAATAACCAAAATAAAGAGTTTGTGGAATGCGCATGCAAAGGGCAATTTGTTTTAGATTTTTTGCTTTCGAACAGTTACAACCACAGACGCCAACACGCGCAGCGCGGTTACCTGCGTTCTCAGCATTCTACGTGCGTCTGCGTCTCGCACAGGGGTTGCGATGATGTCAGAAAACCAAATTTTTATTGGCTGACTCGAAAAAAAAAAAATAGCGGGGAGACCTTAGGATATTTAGTACTGAGTATTGTTCTTCTTGCCTATTCTAAAACAGTAAACTTTTTTTCAGTGCCTCTAGGCACTGCCACAGCATCTGGTGGTGGTACGGAGATGGACGCTTGTTTTGCCGGTGTGTGGATAGCAAAATCTCGGTATACAAGAAACGTCTCCATAAAGCTACCCTGTCACCAGAGAATTTAGATCGGCTCACCAAGAACGAAGGGGTCAAGGAGAAATTTCTTATTCCACGGATCAAAATGGCGACCATACGGTCAGCTTGGTGCTACTTTCCCAGGATCCAGTGACTTTAGTGTGCGCTAGCCCACTCGGCCACCGATCCCCTGTGGTTCGCGTTGGTTTTTAGCGTTTTTTTTTTCGTTCAGCAAACCACCTGAAAGCGAGCTCATAAACCAGTGTGCAGGCGAAAAACGGGTTGGTATTAGACGTAGGAAATAGACGGTCTCCAATTCACGTTTGTTTTTAAAATTTCACTACCTCAGGATTGAGCTCCAAAAAGAACTGGCGAAACTACGTTCGCGTGGCCAATTTCAGGTATGTACGTTTGGAATTAAAAATTTACAAGGCGTGCAAATTGTGTTTGTCCTTACGGCCGCACCCTGTACACCATCTGAATGACCCACGCCTAACATTCCATTATTGTATGAAGCGACAGCTTCGGTTTATTGAATGTCGACACCTCCAACGCACTGCGGATCGGTGAAACGCACGTACGTATGCGAAGCAAAAAATAAAGAAAGAAATAGACAGATTCTAATTTACCGCGTCACGTGGGAAATCGGAATGTGAATGCAGCGCGCAATCGTTGGCCCGTTTTCGACGATCGCTTGACTGCGGAAGCGTCGCCAACTCGACGCAGCGGCGATCCCGCTGATTGGATCGCGAGCCGTGCGGGTTGTGATTGGCCCCACGGTTCCCGATGTTCAAATTACAGCCGCGGGAATTGAAACGTACCTCAGAGGACCGGAACTGAGCAAGTTATTAGACCGGAGACAAAAAACCTGCTAATGATGTCGCCACGTTTCCTGTCCCTATACACGTTGCCCCACAGAGCGGCGCTCCGAACGTGTTCGATCCGTCTGCATGCACGCTTATAGATGTACACGCGATTTGTCTGTATGTGTGTGTGTGTGTATGTGCACGCGTCCCGGTGCACTCGTGTATGTTTGAATAGAGCCCCTGATCGAAAGGTAGTCTTTCTCTTACCCGCGACTGTCTGGTTTCGGCTTGGCAACGTTGGGTCGCGCGCGCCTTTGCTCGCGACTACGGAATCGTTAGAGGGCGCTACGGGTAATCATTAGCGCAGGTCTTTTTTTTTTTCTGGTTGAGATCGATGGCTAATCAACGGTTGCGCGATGTTTGTGTTTGAGCAGGCGACACGGGGACTCGGGAGTGGGCCGGGGAAAGGGGGAGGGGGTGTTTATAGACTGATGCTGCGCAAGAGGGTGTAGCAAAGGTAGTGGCGTGTGTGGGCGTGTAGAGCGCGGTCTCAGATGGCGAACTTCTTTCTATTCCCCTGGCGGTGTGAATATGGAGCTGTGCTGATGACTCTGCTCGAATTATTGGGGCGCTGGAGTGCGCTATCGCTGGCGGTGCGACAGTCTTGGTTTCCGGGTTGATCACTCAAGGAACGCGCGCCGGAGTCAGTTCGAAAAGCCACAACACCAACAACAGCAGCAAAAGTTGGCTGTTGCCGTAGTCGCCGGAAAAATGAGAACGGCGGGGCTTCTTTCTTTTTTTCGATGCTCAGTCTTTAGCACGCGCTGGTTACCTTCTGCAGTGCTTTGGCTATGCGAGTGCACGCTCACTAGACGAACCCAAGGGCTGTGAAAGGCAGGAACCTCCCTTTCCTTCTCTTTCTGTCAGTTGCTACGGCTGTACACGATGGATTCAGTCACTGCCTCGTCACTGCGCTGCTGCCTTCCTTGATTGTGCGGCGATGTGGTGTGGGCACCTGTCGTTCGTCCTATACAGAGCGCAAGTTCGTCTGCTTCTTTTGCCGGGGTTGGGGTGACGTCATAAAGACGCCGAGCTCTGATTGGCTCTAATTGGAAGAATAGTGGGTGAACCTCAAAGCAAGCTGCCTCGAGGTCTACCGACTATCCTTCGATCACAGCCAATCAGAGCTCGGCGTTCTGACGTTAGCCCAACCCCGGCAAAACTAGCAGACGAACTTTGGCTCAGCATAGGAACGCACACTTGGCCGAGCAGACGGCTCAGAAAAAACTTTTCCCATCTTGCTGAGGCCGTTTCGATGGTTTCGATACGAAGGTCCGCCCTAATCTGGAGGTGTCTTCTCGGCTGAGATTCTTGAGACGCGTTCACACTGCTCCCACATCATACGAAAGACACGCTGTTCGCAGCAGACACGATGACATAATTACCTGTGGACACGCCTTAATCATGTTCTAATCATGTTTGCTTTATACATGTGTGTAGGTACGTTCCGAACATCTCTGCATACGGTTTTGGTATGACGAATGTGAGATGACCGTCGTACATGGAAGATACATATTCCATACAGTGTCGGCAGGCTGTCTTTTGTATTATGTAGTTTAACCCAATTTAAAGTCGCCAATGCCTTTACTCGGCTGGAAACGTAAACTCCGAAAATGTATTTTTTGAAATGTTATAATACACTCTTCTTTCCCATTAACACGTTCGTTCAGTTGAAGAAGGTTCGAGGAAACATCAAACAACCGTTTATTTTCAATTGTACAAAGACGTAGCAATAAATAAGAAAGATAAAAACAAAATCTAAAAAAAAACGTATAAAACGGACAAAATAATCGTTTCATCCGGTACATTGTAAACAAACTCTTCGAAATGTTGCGGCTTCAACGCATTCACAAAAAATAGACTAAAGACTGACTAGAGAGTCTTGCACAATTTAGAATAGATAACTGAGAATGTTGTTAACTAAAATACAAAAAAAAAAAAAAACAGAAAGAAGGACATAGAAGGCAATCGTCCGTGTTGTCTTTTATGTACCTCTTTTGTCTTCGTAATCTTGGACAGTTTGAGTATATTAGTCATGTGTAACACATGTGCATACGCCTGTTCTATGTGGAGATTTCGTTGTGGTCGGTGCTGTGCATAAACGATTATTCTTGTCCCCTGCTAAACACGAGAAAGCAAATTAATGTTCGGGGGGGGGGGGGGGGGGAGGAGGGAGGAAAGGGTCGGATGCCGTAAGTAGCATAATGCATAAAATTTTATTGATGTGTGAAAAAGCGATACTGGCCGACTCCACGTCAGTTCCAACTTCTAACATCAAGTCCACATTTCTTACGTGTACAATTTTCGATAATGCTAGACCGCTCGCACAATGATCCGGAAACATTAACGAAAAACCGACAAAACCCGCGCGAACACAAGCCGAATACACTTTTTCTGCAACTTTCTTTTCCGTCTGAGTGTCGTCAACACGTGAGAAAACAACAACAGCAACAAATACTATAGTCACCAGATTAGAACGGCAGGGAGGAATTTCAGTTTCCCGCCTCCAGCACGGACTCTCTGCCTTCGATAATGCTTGGGTGCCTCGTGAGCCTCGAGCGTGCAGGTGCGCCTCAAAGCACGACGAAAGCCAATGAGGGCATGCTAATACCAAGCGTACAAAAACAAAAAGAAAAAGAAAGAAATGCTTTGCCGTTTTTAGTTTGTCAGTGACTATAGTACGGTATGTAAAAGAGTGACACTGATATAGTGTAATTAATCTCCTTGCATTGCTAAAAAAAAGTGTTCCATTAGTTTCCTTCATTGAACAATGATGGTTGTTTTTTCGACAAGTGGGGCCATGGGACAAGACACCCAAAAGTCGAATCATGACACTTCCTGAGGATATAAGACCTCGTTCTAAAGGGTCTTCAACAATATCACATTAATAACACAAATTAAACAACAAAATATTTGCCTGGCGCATGCTAGTACACTACGCAGTGGGATGCAATATTAAAACGGAATCTTCTAAAGTTGCGTAACACTAGCAAGAAGTTATCAGACAATAAAAAGAATTCCTAAATAGCTTACAGTTCGAATCTGGGGCGCCTGACAGCGGAATATGCTTTAGCATAGTAATGAAAAGTGCGTTCAGTCTCTTTGGGATGCCCTGAGAAGTACATCCTTATTGTAAGCCGATACGAAATCGCCCAAACTTTGGCGTGTAAATAATCTGTTTTACGCCGCATTTCCACGGGCCACTCAACCACATCCGCAAAGCGGTTGGTAACGCGGTTGCTTACATATGAAATACAAATTCACGCGCAGTTGATGACGAAAACGAGCAAATCCGCTTCGCGGTTGCGATTCAGCGTTGGTTGCGTTCGCATACAACCGAAATGACCGTAACGACAAAGTCACCGGCACAAGTGTTCGCCGCACACAGCATGGCAAGCGATGCAAGGGGTAGCTTCACAAAGCAATCCACGAGTCACGGTTGTTGCGGTGTTTTGGTCGTTACTGTCGTTTCGGTTGCATACGAACGCAACCGTTGCAAATGTGTGAACCAGCTTTTACAGTGCATCTAACTTTGATCTCAGTGTGCCTTGACACCAGATTTGCATATTCGACATCACTTACTTCTATGCTCTGTTTCATACTCTAGTGTACAACGCTGTCAAAGCTGCTGGAGCGAGCATCTGTTTGATTTCGCAGATCATTTGCTCGCGTTCTACAGCAAACGAAACCATAAAGATGAAGCCACGCTCTCGCTCCAGTAGCATTGACAGCGTTGTATACTAAGTATAAAACGAAGTATAATCACATCTTGAACGCTCCTCGATATCAGACTTGAGGGGATGGTACAGGTACGACAGTGTTCTAGTAGAAGCACCATTGAAGTCAGTTTTCAGACTCACTCGTGTACCTTCCGTCGTGCACCAGGCCCGCCTCAAGGGCCAACGAATAGAAGGAAGACTCAGAGTCCTCCATAAGTTCCGCGGGGACACCCACTTCTATGATGCGTCCGTCCTGCATAACCACGACTCTGTCCGAATTTAAGACGGTGTGAAGCCGATGAGCGATGGTTAGAACGGTGTAGTCCCCCATGTGGTCTCTCAGTGTCTGTTGCACGATGGCGTCTGTCTCCATGTCGACTGAAGCCGTCGCTTCATCCAGGATAAGAATTTTGGTATTTCTTAGTAGAGCCCTGGCGAGACAGATAAGCTGTCTCTGTCCGACGCTCAGGTTGAGACCTCCCTCGGTGACCTCGAAGTCGAGGCCCTCACCTTTGAAGACGTCGCCGAGATGCGCCCTGTCTAGGGCCGACCAGAGATCTTCGCTCGCGTGGCTCCCGGTAGGATCAAGGTTGTAGCGAAGCGTGCCGTGAAACAAGACTGGATCTTGCGGTATGATGGTCAGTCTGGACCGCAGGTCATGCAGCCCCAACGTTGAGATGTCCACGCCGTCGATGACAATGCTGCCTTCGGCTGCTTCCACAATGCGGAAAAGACTTAGCGTCATGGTCGACTTCCCGGCGCCAGTACGGCCTACGATTCCTATTTTTTCGCCGGGATTGATGTTGAGTTCAACTTTCTTGAGGACAAGGTCTAAGCCGTCCCTGTAGCGAGTCGAGTAAGAGTTGAAGGACATAGCTCCTTCTCCCGGCCAGCTTGGGTGCGGGCTGCAGTCTAGGGACCATGGTGCTTCGGGTGTCAGGCGTCTGTACTCGTCAAGACGTTCGGCTGACACGAGGCTAGCTTCCATTTCGGTTGAAAAGTAGATAAGGTAATTGAACGGAGCTATCGTGTTCAATGAGTAGGCAACGAGAAGACCCGCCATACCGGGATCAATCTTGTCCCGGTTGGTAACAACGAGGAGAAGCATTGCAATCAGAAGGACGTCTCCGATGACTTCCAAGCGGATCTGCATCCAGTAGTTGCAGTGGATGCAGTTGACGGTGCAGTTTTGCGTAACATCTACCTTGTAGTCGTTGTCGTTCACGAACATCCGTTGAACGCCGTAGCTTCGGACGCTCGTCAAGCCCGACACAGTTTCTGAAAGGTGGTTGTTGACTGGAGACCGGGATATAGATTCCAGCCTCTTAACTTGGCGGAAGGGTTTTACGTAAACCTGGCGTAGCACCAAGAAGGAGATGACGACTGGAATGGCTATAAAGATGAAGATAGGTAGGTTTATGGATATGAGAACAATCATTCCAGCGATCTGCATCAGGAAGTCCAGGAAGAAGTTTCCCACCATGGGCAGTTGAACGTCCAGCTGGTCTACATCTTTTCCGAAGCGGTTGAGTAGGCGTCCCGACGGTGTGGCGTCAAAGAATGCCAAAGGTGCCCTCATCACGCCGTACAGCATCAACCCGTGCAGCCTGGTTGACGCTAACAAAGCTACCCTCCACAGCAGTGCCACTCCGATGAAACCGGCGATCGCCTGACAAAAACAGAGCAACGCGTATATCTCCATCCTGTAAGTCCGCAGTGCAATGTCTTGCGTGCCATCGGGGAACAATGGATCGGTGCTCCAGTCGCTCAACCACGTGCCGTTGTAGACGTCAATCGCCCGGTAGGCAGCGTAAAACGAGATTGCCACAATGAGCAACGGCCCGGCGTGTCTGAAGTAGTTGGTATATACCCGCAACTTGATTGAACCTTCCTCTACCGTTTCCTTCTGCACCAGTTGCAGTGCTGGTTCGTCCTGTTTCGCTTCTGCTTTTGGTTCGTCTTCAGGGATGGATTCTTCTCCTTCCGTTTGCTTCCGAGTTCTCTGAACGAAGTCCTTAAGTAACTCTGACAAAACGCTTCCCTCTTTTTGGAGTTCTTTGTACGTTCCGGCCTCGACGACTGACCCCGAATTCATAACTAAGATGTGGTCAACCTCAGAGAGCACGGAAAGGTTATGCGTGATCAATATTCTCGTGGTTCCTTTCAACATTCCTCTTGGTCCGATCAAGTCCTTGAAGATGGAGGCACCAACGTGGGCGTCCACTGCGCTGAGAGGGTCGTCGAACAGGTAAAGATCTTTCATCTGGTACGCAGCTCTAGCGAGACTCACACGCTGCTTTTGACCACCACTCAAGTTGATTCCTTTCTCGCCAATTTCAGTTAAGTCCCCACACGGAAGGATCTCGAGGTCCTTTTCGAGGCAGCATGCCTTCAGAACGTTGTCGTAAAGTTTAGCGTCGAAAGTCTTGGTAAAGAGGACGTTGTCGCGGAGGGTCTTGTTCTGGATCCAGGCACACTGAGGAGCGTAGGCAACGTTTTTGATGCAGTTGACAGACCCTGACCGTACTCTCAAGTCTCCCAAGAGTGCAGACATCAGAGATGACTTTCCACTGCCAACAGGACCAACGATGGCAACCAGTTGACCGGTCTTGACGGAAAGGTCCACTCCGTTCAGGACAGGTTCTTTGTCCCATGACCAGGACATGGTTGCATTCTTGATCGTCACCACTTCACCATCATCAGGTCTTCGACCTACGGAAAACTCGTCAATCTCGGAGGAGAGCAGAAACTTTCGAATCCTCTTGAAAGAAACGCTCGTTTGAATCGCATTCGAAATGAAGTCTGGGATGAGGAACATCGAGTAACGCATCTGATTAAACAGCGTCAAGGAAACAAATGCCGTAGTAGGGTCGAGGATATTCTTGTCGCTGATTAGGACGTAAGTGACAAAACTGGTCAGAGCCACTAACACAGACGAACATGTCATGCAGAAGCAGCTGAATGCTGTCAGGTACGAGTACTTTTTAGCAGCTCCATCTCTTCTGACCGAATGGATGAGATCTTTTCCATAAACGGATTCTCCCAGGCGAATAGCTTCAAAATCTTAATACTGCTCAGAATCTCGGCCATTCCTTTGAGCCGTTTGTCCTTCAGTTTCATCTGCGCCGTCTGGTACTTATGGCCCATGCTCATGACGACAGCGACCAACGGCATGATGACGATCATGACAGCAACACCGGCTAGACAAGCTACCCCAAGGTACTGCCAGAGCAGCGCCAAAGTGATTGCTATCAACAGAGGGCCGGCTACGACAAACCCGAAACCACTGCACAATCTGAACACGCGATCGGCGTCCACGGAAACTAAGTTAACCAACTCTCCGACGGTATAGCTTTGCTGCGACTCACACGAAATACGAAGTGTTTTTCTGTATATGGCTCCAATAATGGCAGCCTTGATGTTAAGACCGGTGAGGGAGAGGGTACAATCAATATGGCGAACAAACATGGCGGTGGTGAAGTTCGCCAGTACTATTCCGACAGAGTACATGACCCCTTTCCATGTAGGATCATCACTCTCCATGTATCCGGTTATGAGGTGGAGCAAAAGAGCAGGAGCGGTTCTGAATAAAGTCCGCAGCATGGCCAGAAGGCAGGCAATGACCACTGGCTTCCAAAACGTCTTCCACACCGATCTGAACAGGGAAGGCTGCGGGCAAGATGCGTCGCAAGAACCGTCTCCGGGCATGTAGCCGGCCTCCTGGAGCTCTTTGTCCCACCTGGCTTTCCACTCGTCGTACTTCTTCCGAGATCGCATGTCTGGTCGCACCTTGAAGAGATGTACGAAGTCCAGGCTGCGCTTGTACCCTTGCAAGATGAGAGGCGTCATCCATCCAAACATGAGAGACGAGACAGGAGCCGCGGTCAGGTACGGTCGTCTCGGCTCTTGTCTCACATCTGTCAAAGAGGCCAGGAACACTTGTACCAGAATAACAGGGTAGGCCGCCACGCAGACGCCGTACTCGAGCTTGGAGAAGTCAGCGAAGACACCATCAAACCCGAACACTCCTTCGAGGTATCGGAAGTATTCTGGTAGCTGGCACAAGGCGCTGGTGAACCAGAAGAAGAATAGCATCATGGAAGATCCTGAGCCACGCTTCCTGTCTCTCTGTTGAAAAACAATGGTCGTTGCGAAGGCGATGACGCGTACAAGGTCTGCCGTCAGCGAAGCCCACGGAAGGCACCACCGTGATTAGTTTGTAGACGAACGAAAAGGCGTAAGCAAGCAGCAGGACCAAGCTCAGGAGGAACCTCAGCAGGCTTAGGACAGTCCAAGACAGGGGCTTGCCATGAGGAGAGCTATCCTTGGCTTGTGTCAGCATCCACGGTAGCAGTCCAAAGATGATGAGGACGCTTGCAGGCACGTACACAAGAACTGTGCTCTCGAAGCATGACGTGAAGCGGGGGTAATCTGAGTACCACGTGTAGTCCCAGTCCCAGAGCGGTGAAGCACAAAACGACGACATGTCGAGCTTTTTTCGTTTCGCGAAACGTCCCAGAAGCTATAGGAAACTTTCTGAGGCCATCTTCTGTTGTCGACTGAACTGCGAACTTCGCTGATAAGGTTGTTCAGTGTAAGGCCCGGAGACCCTCGCCGATGATGAGACACCCCTCCCCCGCATGCACCGAGAAGCTGATTTTGCACGAACACAAGCGGTCGCCTATCTTCGCCGGCCGAGATACGCCGAGCTGTTTAGATAACGCGGACGAACGCTTTCTGTAAGTGGGTAAGCCATGGACAACAGACAATGCGAGTGGAATTTGGCTATGACGTAAAAGTAAATGGTGGTTTTCGAGGGGATATTCTTTGTTTCTTAGCCGAAATATGGTCAACACTAATCAGGGCACTCTTCGGTACTAAACTCTGTTTCGCATTAAGTCCGTCCGCAGCCGACGCCACGATCGGAGTGAGCCCATCAAATAGCGCCAAAAGTGCTTAGTCATGACGCTCGTTGTCTTTGCATGTTTTTATCACCGGCTATACTAATAACGCACAGAAAAAGCGCAGGATTATGGGGCATTCACTGTGCGAGACTGGTTTAGCCTGACGTCCCTTGATACTTCTTTTACAAGTAACGACAACCAATAGAAATGACAAAGCACATTCCCCTGGAACAAAATGGCGGCATTCAGTTCAAACCACTGCTGTGCGCCGCCATTCGCTTCCCTAAAACCTGCACCGTCACGCAGTCGGCGCTTCAAAGAATGTCGCTACTTGTAGGAAGCTCTTATCTAGAGGACGCCGTGACGATGCACTTTTGCTGCTGCTTGATTGGCTGCATCGGAGCGCCGTAGCGTCGGTAACGGTCGAACTATACAGTACAGTGAAATGGAGTATAGACCAACTGCAGTCTGACGTCACTCCACTGCGGTGACGCTGCTATCGGAACTGCGCATGCGCAAATGCCTCACCTCAGGCGAATCTGGTTTCTGCGCAGGCGCAATGCGCACACCCGGTGTGGGCAAACGCGGGCTCGTTTATAAACAGTGTGTGGGTCAATAATCACGTGCGGCTCAGAAACCTGACCGATGTCTGAAACGATACTTGTCAGTTTGTTTACCCCGATATATGGAGGCTCGTTATCGCGATTTGATATATCGGTGCCGCCATGTTTTGGGGCGGGGAGAGGACGGATGAACGAGATAGAATAGCGGGGGCAGCTATACCGCTTCGCCGGACGCTAAGCGGATGACGTTGTTACCGGCCATGTGGAAAGAAACGAGTCGCTAACGGCGTTTGGAGGAAAGCGTCGAAAGACCCGGCAGGCTTATATCCACGATGCTTTCAATCGATGGACCCCTCCGACATCGTCGGGCACCGCGTGAAATTTGATGTTGTGGACGAAACTATGGCTGCGCTGTTTCGCGCAGCGATCATGCGGTTGGCAAGTCTATGCGCGTAGTGAGATGACGCCTACATAGTGAAGGCAGAGAAAGCGAGATAAAGGTTGAGAATATAGCCAGCCGGCAACAGTCAGGCGGCGCCAACAGCAGTTAGAGCCCGCGGTCAAAGGCAACCTGCAATGCTGTTTGGTTTTAGCGCCATCTAGCGACTGAAGCAAGAAACATTGGGTATGCCTGGGAGTGTGGGTTGCGCTATTCAAACTTGAGCTATTACACTTATGGCGCCGCTTAACCTAGCTTCTGAAGCAAAAAATACTGGGTATCCCAGGAAGCCGTGATCGCGTAACATGACAGTATACGGGGAAGCTATGGCCCTGGCGGGCCAATCGGAAGGTGACTACGTATCACCAGAGTGGGATTTTACTTCGAAGAATTATCAGGCTTTTCGCTTCGTCAATCTACAATATGTGTGCGTTGCGCTCGTATGCGTAGCGCATATCGAGGCCGTCGTCACTCAATGTGGAGCTTATCGTTCACCCTTTGCCAGTTCCAGCGGAACAGGTTATAACCGTGGGCTCTCACTCTGCTGGCACCGCCTGGTCGTTGCCGGCTGGCGATAGCCTGTCGCGTTGTAACTTGGCAAAGGGTGAATGCTAATCCCCACCTTGCGTGCCGAGGTCTTCGATATTCGCTACGTATAGACCTTTTTCGTGTACTCTCGTCCCCAGCCACCAAATAGGCGTATCCGGTATGGGCTACGAAAAAATAATAAAATGTTTCAACCTGTAACCAGTAAAAAAATAGAGGGGAGCCAAAACGAGAATGTGTGCCGGTTACGCTTATATCCTAAATGTCTTCAATTGGCGTAACGACGGCAAAACAATGTTTTCGCCCATACTAGAAGTGACGACATTTCAAGATGGCGGCGCCCTTGTGGAAAGGTCCATACAGGCTCAACGCACAGACACATGCGCATGACGCAACGTAAAGCCTGATACTCTTCTCAATAGAAGCGCCCTCCGGTGATACGTGGTCACGTTCCGATTGCCCGCCAGGGCCGTATCTTCCGCCGATTCGCATGTTATGCGATCACGGCTTCCTGACCTACCCAGTATTTCTTGCTTCAGACACTAGACTAAGAGGCGCCACCAGAGTAATAGCTCACGTTTGAACAATGCAGCCGCCACTCCCAGGCACACCCAATGTTTCTCGCTTTAGTCGCTAGATAGCACCAAACCAAACAGCATTGCTGGTTGCCTGTCTGATGTCTCTGCTGCAGACGAGAAATTTCGCCGGTGCAGTTGGACTGCTCGCCTGGGGTCTTTAACGCTGATCACGCAGTAGTGATACATGACCCCACGCCGGTTCGATGCTTATTCAGATCGAAACGGGCAGCGGCGGGGACTAAGCCCAAGATCTCTGGGCTCCTCAGCGCGAGTTTTCGCTCCATGTGCTCTGAGTTTGTAGCGCGCCAACACACTCGGCCGATCGCAAGAGACACGTATGACCGAAGCTGACCCACGTGGCACAGGCTCCGTACTCAGCGGCATCAGCGGCTGCGACCGGGCGTGTCGTTTAAAACATTATTTTCTCGTGTGCGAACGACACGCGAACGGCCTCCGCAGTTCATTTGGTTCACAAGTTGGTTCGTATAGACGTTTCCACTGCTTACACAAACCAGAGTCCACACGTGCTAAATCCCAGTCCAGCCAGCACTCGCGCACAATCAAGTTCGCGTGCGTAACGCACAAACACAGCAATGAACGCGCCCTCAAACGCCTTCATGTAAAGGCTGTATACGGTGCAAACTGACGTTGTCCACTAAAATAAGCGCAATCGAGGTTCGGAGCACGTGAAGCGAAAGCTCGCGCTGCAGAATCGTGGATTCTCTAGATTCGATTCCCGCCCACTCGTTTCGATCCAAATAAGCGCCGCCAAACCAGTATTGTTTGTGCCGGCCGAGCGTCCCTCCCTCTCTCCCTCCGCCGCGTAGATGGCGTCATAGCGCCGCATCGCTAAAACCTGACGTTTTTGTCGAGTGCTGTGCGCGTCGGGGAGAAACCCCCGAGATTTCTCTCTGTGAATACCGCTTTCGTACCGGCTCGCGTTCGTGTAATCACCACCACATGGTGCATGGAATAGACCTTAGTGTTTCAGCCGTTCTGCACTATCAGCGGTTATTTTTTTTAATCTACATCACGAATTAGTGTTGGTTTACCTGTATTGACAAATTGACAAATCGCCGGCTAAAAAAATGTTCACGTCGATTTCGCTTTTGTTCTAACTTGCCACACATGCATCAGACGCTTTTAGGCGGCGCACCAATAAACATTAAAAATATTTACACTTGCGTTGTAGTAGAGTGTTGGATTAACCAAGCGCGTACCTTGCACTAATAATAGCGTCCTATCCCCCTGGCTTCTCTAGCATTTCTAACAAAACCGTTAGTGAAAAACCGTCCAGCTCGCTTGCGCCTTTGCATTTAATCGCATTATAGTGAATTTATGTTGTGAGCGAGTCTGTTGAAAATAATAAGTTAATGGAGGGTTCTCACAGTAATGTCTAGCGATGAACCGGAATCTTTACAACCTTGCAATCAAATTTCTTTCTTTCGAAAAAAAAAAGCGTTCATATTTTCTAATGCTTTGTATCTTCGTTGACTCCCAATAATTGTGAAAAAAATAATGCAATAACTCGTAATCTTCTAAGAGTTTTGCAATCCTGTATATAAAACAAACTTGATGTCGGTGACAGGTTTAGCATACATAGCTTGCAAGTGTCGCCATTGCTGCGTACTGACGGTTATTTCTACTTACCGGTGCCGCTATTCGCCCAGATCCGATCACGTGAGGAGCCGGATTAAATGCCGTGCAGGAAAGTAGACGTTGCGCGCGCCCCAGCGTACGTTCCGCTGCTTTTGAACGCTCGGCGCCGCTATTCGCGGAATTAAGTCACGTGAGGAGCAGGCTCAACATTCCATGCAGGAAAGACGGCGCTACGGCGATGAACGCGCACGCGCTCTCTCGCGCACGAGCGATGAACCACAGTAGCGGGGATGGCGGTGGAGACGGTGGCAGGGACAGCCGGCCTGGGTGCTGCTGTTACTGGATGGTTCCGGTCGGCGTGTTCGTGCATCCTGCAATTTTAACGCGAGTGCCCTTGGCGGCACCGGCTCGAACGGAATCACCAACCCAGTTTTGCCTCCATTCAGGTGCTGCTGCTCTTTTCGAGATCAGCGCAATCGCCCATCTGAAGAGGGACTTTTCACCGTTCGACGGGTCTTGGTTTCGACAGGAAAGACTGGTGCGATCGATAGGTAGCTGCTTTTCACGGCTGGGTGGCCAAGAATCGACGGCCCTAATCTGACAAGACAAGCGTCAGGAACGTCGGCATCATCAAAAGGGGCGGTTTCTTCGCGGCTGACATTCAGCAGTACCGCTGGCGGCCATAGTTTAGTGTAAAGCCACTAAATGAGCTACGCTTAGACTAATGGCATACTCTGTTCCTCGACATTGCTGTAGGCGTCGCAATCTTGGTGCTTGTGCAGAACAGACGCAATTGACCGCCGATCGTCATGATTCAAAAGTGCGACTTCCTCGACAGTAGGTTCGGTGTTAGGAAGCTCATGACATATTTGCTTTGCCCTGTCGCGAATTGTTTAAGCATTTGTGGAGGACGCAAAAGCGTTTCTTGTGATTTCAGATAAAGATTCAGATAACTGGTAACCACGAATTTAAACGCCAAGATAATTGAGTGTCATTACTCTGAAGTGTATAACTTATTTAATGGCTCTAGTTTATTTCGTTCCTGCTCTCAGCGCGAGCTTCTGATTACCTTCCTCAGCGCCTTTGCAACGTGCATTGCACACCACCAAGATCGTAGTTATTCTCAGAAGATAAATGGAGGCTCGTTCTAAGCCTGTGCTGATCCTGCGTTCGTTTTGGCGAACTCGCTTATCGGCGCGCAACTTTATGAACGTGTACACACATTTGCTACAGGTGTTTGATATCTACGAGGCAAAGCAGAAAACAACCGTAGCACATGACCTGACTGATCAGAGAACCGCTCTTGCGACTTGGCCAGCCGTACGTTTGGCGGTACTGCGTACAACGTTATTAGATTAGCTCGTTCTTACAGAACTGCTCATAGACGCTGCTTGCATGAGCAGTGCCTGTGTGGTTGAGTGTTTATTTTCTGAGTGATGGAGAGGGTCGGCTGGCAAATGATACTAGGGCTGGACGTCGATTAAAAGTTTTAACCCGATTAATCGCCACCCTTTAATCGATTCATGGATGGATTAATCGGTGTTGGTCATTTTCAAGCGTAATATTTTTAAAACAGTCAAAAACGAAATGTTTTTTTGTTGCTTATGCTGAACACGTAGTCATGGGCGCCATATACAATTTTAATAATGAATCAACCTCGATTTGTTGTTCAAAACAAGCTCAAAGGCACTCGCACTCGGAGATTATTACTTCAGCTGCATGAGTCAAAGAGGTTCGTTAATATTCTCCGCCAAGAGCGACCTCCCTAAATTGTTCACAACAGTCTGCTGCGCCAAACCGACACTCGAACGGCGTTGGAATGGCCGGGACACGTGCGAGCTTCCGTGCTTGTCTGGAGTTGCCAATCTTGCCCCTACATTTTACTTTAGGCTAGAATTTGACCTACAGTTTGCCCTTCATACAGGCGCACTCGATCGACGTCTGCATGGCAAAGGCATGTAATTTTACTTTCTTTTGTTTATGTCAAAATTTACCGATAAACCGGTTAAAAAAATTAATCGCGATTAAAGCATTAATCGAATCATCGGTAGATTAGTCGATCAATTGCCCAGACCTAAATGATGCATATTTAGTTTCATTTGCATTTATGTTTAGTCACCGTGTGTTGTACCAAGGTGAAATTACTTTCAGATCCTGCTGTAATAGTACTTGACCATCCGGGTTAGTGATGCGACGATGAACAACACAGTCATCCGCGTAGAGTCTTAGTGTGATGATAAGTTCAGTGGGAGGTCGTAATATATATTCAAGATAAAAGTGTTCCCAGAACTTGACTATTAGCCCGCTCATGAAAGAAGTTGGTATCGTCGGTTAGAACGTCAATGTATCGAATGTCGAATTGCAGTTTTTGGGGTGTTATCTTTGGGACGAGGGGGTACGTAGTAAGTACTACACCCCTATTTATGAGGGTGTAAGATGCTCCGAACTTGCCTGCCACGCCGCACGTTTCCTAAGCTGTCCAAGACGATATTAAGATCGCGAATAGATGTCGCTTAACGCAGGCCGTCGATAGACGGAACGGAGAAACCCGGTTGCGACCGCATTTTTCATCTCCGAAGAAAAGCCTCGAACAATAATGGATTCCCGCTTCCCCACTTCGTCGCATCGCGAACACAAGCTCCAATCTACCCTGCTTAGCGGGACATCGGGTCCCCTCTCTTTCCAAATAAATAAATAAAAAGAACCGCGAGACTTCCTTCAATCGCCCGACTCTATGAGCTGAGAGCGGGCGAAAGCTACGTGCTTGCCGGACCGATCAGCCGCCTTCCCGTCGTCACCCAAGCCCGCTCTTTGTACGCGAGCAGGAGCTCGGTCACGTGACGAAAGATAGACCCACGATTGGTCCAACGGGCACGTATCCCTTCAACCGCACTACGAGCTTAGGCGTGAACCGGGCATAAGCCCCGCTAAGGAAGCGACAGAAACGCCGCCGTGTCGTCTCTTACGGCGCCGCGCTCCTCGTGTTCTCATTCTTCCCTTTCTTATTTCTTTTCCCTTCTCCCTTCCTTCCTTTTCTCCCTAAGACGGGCGAATCCATCATCGCATCCGCGGCGGCACTTAAACCCGCCGCTATGGAAGAGATCAGCCACCCGACGTCGCGCTGGCACGCAGCCGCAAGTGGCACTCTTTCTCATTTTTAGTATTATTCTTAAATTTTTGTTTTTCCTTCTTTACGCCCGTATAAACCACTAGGCAAAGTTTTCAAGCCTGAGTGAGCCCCCGCCGTTCCCGGGGCCGCGCGCAAGCGAGGAACCTATCCACCGGGAAGAATCGCTTCGTCAAATCCGCAACACATAGACTCCCCCTTCCCCCTTTGCCCTTTCCCTTTACACACATTCGCGGACGCAGATACTCACGCTGCACAATGCTGCAATATTAAACGTATATATAATAGTATTAAATTAAAAAAAAATTACAAGAAAATGAAGATGGTGACGAGGAAAACCCGGTGGAAATGAAAGATTAGTCGAAGAATGACGGTGACGACGACGACAAAGATCAAGACAGAATCCAGAAGAAAAGCAACAACAACAACAACAAGAATGTGCGTGAAAGCTTAGCACGAGGAGTTCAGCGCCGCCTCGTGGATACGTTGGTGGTAGTACCACGTGTATGCTCCATTTATCCCCTAGCAGACAGCGCCGTGGAAGCTACGTTCTCCCTTGGTGCCACTTATATATCACTGTTTTGTCATGCGATGAAGAGAGGGGCCAGGAGGTTGATTGGTTCCGGCGAGCTCATAACTTCTACCGCACTTTCAGCTTAGGACTAGAGTGAACGTTGTATGCGTGCGTACGCATGTGCGACTGCGTTCTGGACGTGCAGTGACCGCCTTTGACGACTGCGGCGCCTAAACTTGGGTTTCTGGATCTCGAACCGGGAGGTGGAAAGGGAGGAGGGTGGGGGCTTAGGACTGGGGGAGTCTCCACGCCTGCGCCGTATCCAAGCGGTCCATCAATTACGGGAAAGGAGAATGAGGGTAAGGGGAAGAGAAAAGGGCGAGGGAGTTGACAACTCCTAATGCGGTCTCCTCGTAGTCCCCCTTGCGTTGGGGATAAAGCCTCCTCACATCCGCGGCGGCGACCGCTTGCTCAGCTCGCTGTGCGTGGAAGCCGCCGCGCAAAGCTTGCCCAACATTTGTCAGGGCAATTTGGTCTCCCGTGTCCCCCCTCCCCCGCGAACACACACACACACACTTCTCGGGAACCCACGACAAGCTGGAACTGCTGTTGACAAAACGTCCTGCCCAGACCTTTCGCCCCGACCACGGGTACTTAGAGGATTCTTTCTGTCCTCCTCCACTCAACGGACCAACCTCCATCTTTACCCTTCGCCACGCTTCGCCCGTTTCAACTGTGTACACTGTGGTTTATGTTGACGTGTAAACTGTAGTTTGTAACGATAGCTGCGATCTGTCATTAGAAAGTAGGGTTTGCGTCATCTGCACGCCGCTTGCTCGTGACTATAAACAGCCACTAAATAAACTATTCCCCAATCTTCTCGCGGGCGCCACCATTTTGGTGCCTGGGGCAGGCTGGCGGAATCGGCGATCGTTACGATTAAACAATAGAACTTTCTGAGCTTTATGTCAGGAAGATAAGGCTATAGACCAACTCAAGTTTACAAACAAAGCGGAGCGCCCCTAGTGGACGCCGCCGGCGCCGCGCATGCGCGATGGAGTGTGGGCAGAAGCTCGCCGTCGCCCATAAACAGACCATTAGAATGCGATGTTGTCGCCGTCGGTGTGAGTCCCCGTGCTCTTTTTCGCGTTGGAATTGTTGATTCTACGTCTCCTGGAAATGTCTGACTTCTTTAGAGGTCTCCGCGAAATTAACGAGGCTCGTTAGACTGCAAAACGTGCCTGAATAATGTGACATGCAGCGGTTCATTTCGCGTGGACGCCGCAGAATGGACGCTAACGCCTGATTCGCATGATGAGATTCTGCTCGCTATTTTCAGTCGCGACGTCGCTCGGGCTGCACAAGCGTAAACCGTAGGTGAGATGGCCGACGTCGATACTGAAAATCGCAAGCAGGATTGGACCGAGTGAATCAGGCAAAACAAGTCGGTGATGGCCACTGGTAACAACGATCAACATCTTCTTGTATCCACTGTTTACACTGAGCTCTACCCGAACCAACCTTCAAACTTAGTGCTTTGAGGCCTGCACTTACTTCTTATCGCAATTACCGGGTCAACATTTGGTTTACGGGCCGCTGTCGTTTGAGCGAGCAGACGACAACAAGCAGGAACGTTTGAAAGAGCAGACGACAGTTCGAACGATCAGACTACCGTTTGAACTGAAGGACGCACCGAACGTAGTCCGCAGGTACCCGTACAACTTGGTGGTTTTCCCGCGTTCATGTTGGAACAAAACAAATAATTCTGACGACCACAAGTATCCGTGAATTCAACCCAAAGTGCTTGCGTCTGTTTCAAGCAATAAGTGGAACCCAGACGGCGTCTGGGTTTCCTTTTCACGGCACCTATCCACATTCTCGGACGAACCGAGCAGGCAGAAAACATGAAAACTGACGTTCATATTTTTATAATGCAATTAAATGCAAAGGTGCAAGCGAGCTGGACAAGAATGACGAAAATAATCCTGGAGAAGGGAACAAGAGGGACAAAGGACAAACACAAATCTCGAAGCACAGGTAGGTGACTGGTGCGCTACCGAAAAATCCGCCAAAAAACACCAACAAGGGTGAAGCTTGCAAGGGTGTTTGTCCTTTGTCCTTCTTGTTCCCCTTCTCCAGGGATTATTTTCGTCATTATTGTCCCAGCTCGCTTGCACCTTTGCATTTAAATGCACTATAAAAATAACCTTAGATTGCAAGCTTCACCCTTGGTGGTGTTAGACTGGTGGCAGCTGATAAAACCTGTTTGCTCTACTGACGTCTGACCCCTGGTTAGCTCAGTTGGTAGAGCGCTCCACCTGTAATGGAGAGGTCCCGGGTTCGATACCCGGACCAGGCGGATTTTTTCGGTTGCGCACCAGTCACCTAGCTGTGATTGGAGATTTGTGTTTGTCCTTTGTCCCGCTTGTTCCCCTCTCCAGTGATTATTTTCGTGACCTTCATAACCTTTCCCGACTCTTTTGGTACAGCCCTAGTCGCGGCGTTTTGCCGAGAAGGAAGGTTTTTATTTATTTTCTTCCAAAACAACACAGGAATGCACGTCCCGCATGCTGACTTCTTGTGTCTTCCGCCCACATCCCCAGACCGGAAGTGCGCCCGACGCGCCAGCACCGGGCCGTGACGTAACAGAGCTGAGTTCGAGTATATCGTACTTGCTCTGTCGCGGACTATTTTGATATTTCTAGAGAAACGAACACCGTTTCCTGCGATTTCAGATGAAGCTTCGTTTAACTGGAAACGATGATTCTGAGCACCAAGATGGCGAAATTGTTGTTACTCCGAAGCGTACAGGCCAAGAAATTTCACACTCTTAAGGGTGTAAAAACGCTGTTTCAAAGACTTGCGCCCATGATTACACTCTTTCAGCACCCCCATTTAGACCTTTAATACACCGTTTTTAATCCTGAAATAGGGTGCTGTTGCATTCTCACCCTCCACTTTTTAAGGGTGGAAAAAGGGTCTGGAAAACGCTGAAGTGAGGCGAACACCCTTTTTTGAATTCTACCAATGCTTTTTACGTGGAAATACATTCCTTGAACTTGGATATATTGGGCAATACGCAAAATATTTTTGAGAAAAAAGAACAACAACGTAATCTTTGTAGTTGTGCAGGCGGTGGACCCGTGAATTTGTGTGCTTGAACTGTCGAGTATCAATCGATCAATCAATGTTTATTCACGTAAAGATGTACAAAGAAATGTCTGATTAGTCATCTGGATCCATAGCCTACATGGCTAGTAATGGATCCAGTATAAGGCGGGCTAGCAGATACCAGGACCTTCACTTCTTTCTCATGTGCAGATATTTGCTACAGGCGCTTCTAGTTCACTCATCTGCCTCCACGTGGCGTATTCACCTTTTACTTTTACGCCGTGAGCAAATTCCCGCCAAAGCGGAGTGCGTGCCGAGTAAAAAAAAAAAAACACACACACCAAAACGTTAACTTTAAAGATAAAAAAGAGGTAATACAGTGTCTTGCAGTAGCAATACACTGTGAACTTTATCATTTTCCGTTACAATTTCATGGCGATACTGCGATCTAAGGAAGAACATCGGAACTTCTAAACGATTTCGCAAAAGCCATCGCACAGATTTCTATAATTCTTATGGTTGACTTGGATTTGCGATATAGTTAGGTACCTTTAGAGATAACTGCGTCGTGAGTGAGTATAGGGTGTTAACACGTATGCTAATATTAGTGGTTGACCCTGTACAGGAAGTATCTAAGGATGGATTGTCTGCTTACGTATTTCAGGCTCATGATTTCGTACGCGTTGATTTATATCTACTTTACGCCTGGTACAATGTTGTCGTCAATAAAACAAGCAGACAGATGTACTTAGAACGAAAATTAAACGTTTAATGAGTCGAAATTGCCCTCTGCATGTATCAAGAGAAATGTGCATGGATAAAGAGAAATGTGCTGCGCATCTTGCGGCGGCGACGGAAGGGTGACTGACCCGACCCTTACATAAAATTCCGCGAGTTTCAATTTTGTTTTCAATGCATTCTTATAGAATACGTTAGGAACTCAATTGAAACTCATTGATCATTTTTGGAAGGGGAAGCGGCGCGTCATCGATACTCTCACATACGCGTACAGAATGAATGAAATGAGGATCCGGGCCGAGCGGGATTCGAACCCCATTCCTTCGTGTGACAGTCCGCATCCGTTGCCAACACCGTCGCCCACGCGGCAATATCGTGTATACTTCGTTTGACCTTTAAGCCCAGACGCTGACGACTCCGCGAGCTGATGGCACTGGACGTTTTGAAATCGACCTAGTTTTCGACTGGCGAAGAAATATAAAATTTAAGGCCGCCGACTACAAGCAGGTACTATTTCAAAATCTTAAGCTTCTGCCCTGTTCGAGGAGAATACCTAGTCGGATATTTTAATACGCTCTTCTTTCGATTTTGTTTTTTCTGTTTGTGTGCAGGGCGAATGGGATATTTAATTTAATGCAAACATACATTTAGTGTGTGATTAAATATTACCTCTGACATCTGAATGTTTAGTTCACGAGAACAATCATCCTCTTATAAATTGGGTATTCACCGCTGTTCTCCCGCTTCTTGAAAAAAAAAATCGTTTTGTTATAATCACATATCATTAATAATTAGCGAGTATATACTTGAACACTTTTTATAATAATTTTAGATTACCGTGATACAAACCAGCTGTTTTGTTTGCTAGTTTATTGATGTCAGTAGCAGCTAGACACCGGAAATGACCGTAGAAGTGTAAACGAGAACGAGTCCACCTTATTTGGCAAATTGGTCTCAGGAACCCAAAAAAGAATTTTGAGAAAAACCAAAATGTACCCAGCACACTATCGATTCTTCTGGTTTACTGCAGTCGCATGGCCCATCTTCCCTTTTCTTTAGGTTTAAATAGTGCTTGCTCGTTTGAACTTCGTTGTTTCGTAAAAACATTGCGTTAGGTGCCTCAGAAATATATTTTTCTACAGGTGTAATACACATCTTAGACACTACAGAATATGCCATAATATTGGGTATGAATTCTGTTTAATTTATACAATCATAACGAGTTTTTTTTATACCGCATTGATAAACTGTACACTTCGATTAACCTCAATGCTATACGTAGTGGCAATACATCAAACGTTTATTAGACTGGGAGAACCTGCTGTTTACACGCCATCATCTTGAACTTTTGGCAGAAAAATACGGGTGTATGACAGGATAAAGCAGCACTCCGACAAAGTCGGTCACCCAACCCCCGAAGCAAACGGCGGCCTGAATGAAGCCACCGGGACACTTCCTCTATGGTTACCACCATTTAGGCCAGAAAAAACTCGCGAGGCTTTTTTTTCACTCAGGATAGAGGCGCATATCCATCTGCGAAGAATCACCACACAGATTGCCCTTTCTTATCATATCGTCGCCTGCCTACCACCTCAGGTGGCTGATGAAATCGATGGCGTGCTGTCACAACTTCTCGCCGAAACTGCCCCTGACCACCTCAAAAGTGTCCTCCTGTCTCGTACAATGAAATCGGAACGCTCAAGAGTCCAACGCCTACTGAGCGCACAGGAGCTTGGGGATCGCCAACCAAGATACGATTCTGCGTGAGCTCTTCCTTTCAAAACTTCCCGAAGAGATGATAATGATCTTGGCCGCTGATGAAGACATGTCCCTGGATCTCATCGGCAGTGCTGACAGACGGCACCGCAGACTACTCCGCGCCCGCTTTTTCACGCAGTCACGACGCACACCCCAGATTCTTGGAGAAACGGCGGCCGAAAGGATGGAAACAAAAATAGAACAACAATTGGCTACTGCCATCGCCGCATCGTCGCCTTCCCAGCACCGACCAGCCCGACCGAGACAGCGTATAGTTCCTCTCACGCTCGCTGAACCGTTCATCGTACTTCCAACACCGGCGACCGGTCGATGTGCTGGTATACCATCGCACAATTCGGCGAACAAGCCTGAGAGCACCTACAAGACTCAAAATTCACCTTTTTATCCATCTAGAGAATTTAGTCCTTTGTGCCCTTTGCCCAGGTTAAGCGGAGCGCAAGTGTCGTCTGCTTCGTGCACATAGGGTTGCAATGACGTCAGTATGCCGAGCTCTGATTGGCGGATTGAAAAAAACATTGATGGGTAGACCTCAAGACATCTAGCATGGGAGTGTACCCACTATCCTTTCAACCAAAGCCAATCAGAGCTCGGCATCGTTCTGACGTCACCGCAACTTATGCGCGAGAACCAGACGACTTTCTCTCCGCATAGATTCCCAAGACCGGCCGTTCTCGATGGTGTAAAATACACGTGGATACCCCCTATCCGCCGAGAAACTGAAAGGAAGGAGTAGAAGAGAGCGCTCGGGGACATCAGAACGTCGAGCTCTGGTTCGAATGATCAGGAAGTAGACCCTAAGTACGCAAAAACACACAAGAAAACAGCAACAACAACAACGTTTCATGTAGAACGCGGAACGCCGGCGTGCACAGTGTGGCTTTCGCTTTGGGACGCGTTCGACGAGTGCAGTGGAGACAAAGGCAGCTAGCTTTAGGCATAGCTTCCTCTATACTCACAAAGCCTGGCAGTTCGACGTCGGGGCCATAGAGTGCCCGGTCGCAGATTTAGAGCGCGAGGATCTGGTGGCACAGAGCGTCAAAGAGCCATTTCTCGGGGAGCCTGGACGTCAGCGCACAGCTTTGCAGCGGCGCGAAGCCGAAACACGCTTGTTCGCTCGAGAGAAGGTGTGTTTCGGCGTCTCGCCGCAGCGGGGCGCCAGTCACGTGGCTCTCCTCTCATCCGTTGTCTGCGGCTCGCCCTTTCCCATTTCGGCGGCCGCTTCTCGTGGCGATCTGCCAGGCTTTGTCAGTATATAGGAGGCTGTGCTTTAGGTCTACCCCTAAGCGTTCCAACTAGAGCTCGGTGTTCTGACGTTCCCGCCCGCTCTCTCGTCTCTTCTTTCCCCTGGATGAGAACGACAGGGAGCTTTTTTCAGTTGTCCCACCTCCAGTCCGGGCTTTCCACCATCGATAACACTTCGGCGTCCCGTGAGCATCGATCGTGCACGCGCGGCCAGAGCACGACGGAAAGCAACCAGCTCGTGCTGGAATCTAGGAAATAGAAACAATTGAGGCCCTGCCGCTCGAATGTTATGCTTTTGCCAGCTGGCATTCTTCCCTATGCACAGAACAAAAATGTCAAAACTCTCTCTCTCTCTCTCTCTCTCTCTCAAAAAAAAAAAAAAAGAAAAGCGACCGAAGTACGGCGTGTGAATGAGACAAAAATAAATAGTGATTCAAGCCCCCCCCCCTCCCCCCCTCCTCTTTTTGGGTCTTGAAACCCGCTTCCTAAAAAAAGTCAGTTTGAATAGCGCTCGTTATTTTTCGCTTCAAACTTTCTGATTCTTTCATATTTCTTACAGTATATCGAATTGTATTGCGCTGCCACGCAACCTTCGGGCTCCCGGCGTTTTTTTTTTAATACCTAGTGGCTAAAAAATTTAAAAAATTGAGTTTTTGTTTTTGTGAGTTACACTCAGAGGGAAAATGTGAACAAATCGTGTGCCACTGGAATCAACAAATAAATATCGCGCAATGTTCGTCAACAGCGTGGTATGGCGTTATGGAACCTCGGAAACAAACCCATCAAAAAGTTAATGCGAAACAAACAATTCACTCGTAGCTCAAAAAAGAAAAAAAGAAAGAAAAAGAAATAAAAACTAAAAGATAAACGGCAATTAATTCTTGACAACCCCCCCCCTCCCCCTCTTTTCTCCTGTTCATCACCAGATAGCAGGAAAAAAAATATAGGGGGGGGGGGGAAGCGGCCTGAGATAAACAAAAACAAAAGGGAAGGACGCAGTGGCGGATCGCTTTCCTGGCACTGAAAAAATTCATGAAAAAAAAAGCAAAATGCAAGGAAAAAGGAAACAAAAAATAAAAATGAAAGAGAACCAAAGAAGGAAACAGAAAAAGCGTAAAGAAGGTAAAGTACTAATTGTGCCGAAGGTTTCCAGTTACCGTAATTACGTCGTCCGGAGATTGGGACGGCGGCGGCGACCCTGACGACGATGATGATAGCGGTGGCACTGGACGCTCCGCAGGGGGCGCAACGCTAGACGCGCCATTTTTGTTATTTTTTACGACTTTGCTGACGTAACACTAACATCCTCTCTTTTCTTTTCCCCCAATAGGTTTAAGGTTTTTACGAAGCGATAATGTCGGAACCATACTTCGCTGTCGTCTAGATTCCGGTCTACGCAGCCGACTCGTATGTCGGTACGGTCGCACTGCTTGCATACACCATACAAAAAGACACGCGTTGTTCGTTGCTGACTCGTTGGCAAATGTATGCCTGCGGACAGCCCTCTGGCACTCGTTCGAAGTCTGCCAACCGTTTTTGTATGAGCAATGGGTACGGGAGCGTCCTATAAGGAACAAACATGCCTCACACAGCGTCTGGAGACGCGGGGAGGGGGGGGGAGGAGGTAGAGATCGGTGGCAGGGTGTCTTGACGCATTTCTGCTTAGGCCGCGTGGAGCGAAAGCTCGCGCTGTAGAACCCAAGGCATCCTGGGTTCAATCCCCATCCCTGCCCGTTTCGATCTGGATCGAGCATCGTACCGGCGTGCGGTTGTGGTATCACTACTGCGTGAGGCACTCACGCAGTAGTGATAGTGACTTTTAACTTTTTTTTTATTTTGTCGACGAAAGATGATGAACCTTGTTTTATCAGTGTTTATGCTTAGTCCGTTATTCCGTGCCCAGGTTCCTAAAATCGGACCAAGTAAAATTAACAGGGTAAACAAGTTCATCGCTGTCCGAGGATTAAATCAACATAATCGTGTTATAAGCATATATAACAAATAGGGTAATAAGATATATATATATATACGTATATTAAATAAGGAATACTAGGATGCTTCACTGCAGAACACCTGAAACGGAACGCTTCTTATCTCATTAATATCCGGTAATGCTCACCTATTCAAAGCGGCGGTGACTCAAGTATGAATTTATGAGTCACAAAGGCAACCCTAGGGTATCCTATACTTCGTTTCACCTTCCGTCCAGACGCAGCCGATGCTACGAGATTATATGACGAATCAGACAGCGTGAAAAGGGCACCATCATGGTGTTCGTAATGGTTCTGTCTGTGTTTTTCATCGCTGAACCAATCCTAAACAGAACAAGCCTAGTGACTTGCACTTTTGACGCTGCTTGATTGGTCCCGTTTCCTCGTGGCATCCGCTGCGTCTGGACGGAAGGTGAAACGATATAGTAATCAGGTTTATAAAACAGAATATTATGGTCGACAAAGTGAAATCGTTTCGTAAAATCATCGGACACACCAGCCACATCTTTTACGCCCCACATATTATGAGACGTGCTCTTCTTTAACTAACAAATCTCATTTTGTTAAACGGTGCTACCTGAAACCCAGTTTAGGAGACGGCATAGAATCATAGTTAATTGCAAAATATATAACAGTTACTGGGTTACGTTTTCGGTGCTTTCGGAAAACAAAGGGAGCATTGGGGTCGGTCGACAATTGCTGCAAACGTTTGATTCATTCTTTTATATAAAACAGATGCATTCCTTTTCCAACAGAGTGCAAAAAAAAGATGTATAAAAGTAGACACGTGCGACGGATGAGCGCTAACTCACAACTGGTCGTTTATAATTTAGAGTTCGTAAACAGGAAGTTACCATAACGCAGTCCGCTCAAACGACAAAACCAATTCGCTTCATCTAAAAAAAAAAAAAAAGAAATGAAGCCTCAGTTTTTACAAAACGAAGTAAAAGTAACGGGGATAAAGTGCGAGTCATATATACAACTCGAACTCACAAACACATGTTGTGACAGAATATAAAAAAAGCGCGTTCAGTGTACGTCAAAGCGATACGGTTGTCTACACATTTGCGTTCGACTGTGCCGACTGTACTGTGATCTCCCTAACCGCTGGCGCGCCGGCACCAACCATCGAATAGCCCTGGAACCTTTCAAACATGCCTACGTATTTTTTATCTCTTTTACGCCTAACGTTTTCAACGTGGGCTTGAAATAATTTTGACAATGGTATAGACGATTAATTTTTGATAAATAGGTGCGTAGATTTGGTGTCGCAAATACTGCAAAAAATTGGTCTAGTTATGCGCAGGTTTGAAGCGTTTCAAGTCTGCCCGATGGATGGCGCCAGTGTCAGTGGTTACAAAAAATTACAACACACTCAACACCGTCAAGCGCAAACGTGTTGACTGCATAAATACTTTATAACATAAAGCTCATGCACCGCTATACATCGCATTAGGAAACACTCCAGAAGGGGGGGGGATTTTAATATTGATATGTATTCTGACAGCACTTCGAAAAGGAAAATGAACAACCTAGTCAGTATGTATGGATGTGCTAATATTATTGTCCATCCAACAAGAATTACCCTACGCTCCGAAACTACGTTAGATTTATTTATAACTAATTTTCACACAGATAGAGTGAGCAGCGGAGTGATAAGCTGTGACCTGAGTGACCAACATCTTCCAATATTTTTTGTGTGTTAAACTTAATGTATCTCGAAAGTCTATGAAACACCGACCTGCGGTTTTTCAAAACATAAATAAAAATAGCCTCGATGCATTTAAACAGGACATTGCAGCTGTTGCTTGGGATAGGGTGCTAGTGCAAAAAAAAACTGTTGATGATGCCTATAACACAATTTTAGAGCAATTTCTTAGGCTATATGAACGCCACTTTCCATATAAATCTGTAGTGGTATCCAACAAAAGTCGTAAACTATGGGTAACATCTCGTTTTGTTAGAAAAATTCGAAAGAAAGATGCGCTATATAAATGTTTCATAAAGACGCGTGACCCAGATGTCCTCAAGGAGTTTAAGTCTTTCCGAAACAATTTAACCAAAGAGCTGAGGAATGCAAAAAAGAGTTTCTATTCTTCCCTTTTTTCGTCGGCAAACGGCTGCACCGACATAATGTGGAAACATTTAGGTTCGCTGGTTAAAGGCGCTCCTGCATCAAATAATATCGAAACATTGCAGCATAGAGGTGTAAAGTTAACCAATCGAGAGTTGGCCAATGTGTCCAATGAATATTTTGTAGACATAGGTGTTAGCGCTGGTGTTAACGCAGATGTAGCTAATGCTTGTAAACATGTTTGTCCCCATAATTGTAGTTCCATTTTTTTAAACCAACTGATAGTTCGGAAATTCTTAATGTGATTACACACGTAAAAAACAGCGGGATCTGTGATGCCGACGGCTTACAAATTCGCCCAGTCAAGTATGTAGTTGACTTAATTGCATCAGTGTTAAGTTATATTTTAATCTGTCTTTGGAAACGTGTGAGTTTCCCAAAAGAATGCAAATAGCAAAAGTAACTGTTCTATATAAAAAAGGTGACAAAAACGAGTTAGGTAACTATATGGCCTATTTCTATACTGCCTGTTTTCTCTAAAGCTTTGGAGAAAATACTTTATCAACGTCTAGTAGATTTTTCGAATAAATGGGACCTCGTAACTTCATCGCAGTTCAGTTTCAGGAAGAACTGTTCAACTGAAACTGCACTTCTTAATCAAAAAGAGTATATTTTGGAAAATTTGAGAACAAAAAATTTGTTTTAGGGGTCTTTCTGGACTTTACAAAGGCGTTTGACTGCCTTAGTCATGTGGTTCTACTTAAAAAGCTTGAAGCGTATGGCATCCGCGGACAAGCTTTGCTACTTTTACAGTCCTACCTAGAATATCGCCAACAGTATGTAAATATAAACGGTTATTCATCCACTGTAAGGTTCATCACGTCAGGGGTCCCACAAGGGAGCATATTGGGACCTTTTCTATTTAATTTGTACATTAATGATATCGTTAACGTAAATAAGCACGCAAAATTCGTGATCTACGCGGATGATACGAGCGTATTTTTTCTTCCGATACTTGCGACGATTTAATCGATATGGCAAATCTGACCTTATCAAAGATAAAAAGTTGGGAAGACAGCAACTCCTTGAAAATTAATATTCATAAAACAAAAGCTGTGATTTTTCGTCCAAAAAACAAGCCCGTGGTGCTGTCTAAAGTACTCACTTTTAGCTCTACTCCAATCGAAATTGTTAGTTGTTTTAAAACTCTTGGAGTCATTTTTAGTGAGGGTATGTCTTGGGATAGCCATATAAATTATCTTATCCCAAAGCTAGCTCGAGTAGTGGGGATTATAAATCGATACATATCTGTGTTACCAACAAATGTTAAATTATTGCTTTATAAATCATTATTTTTCTCCCACTTAACGTATTGCCACCTTGTTTGGGGAACATCAACATTTACCAATATTGAAAAACTGTTTATGTTACAAAATAAAATATTGAGATGTATATGTAACGTGCCACGCGACTTTCATACCGCTGATTTATTTAAGACCTTTCAAATAATCACTATTCACAAGTTATATCAGTATAGGCTTTCTACTAGTTATAAAAGTGAACAAAACAAGAGGTACATGTCTTTTTGGAAAACCTTGCGTCGCTGAGGGAAACTTCTCCTCCGTATCCTACCCGTAACCCAGAGAAATGGAAGATGGTCACGCAGCGAACAAATTATGGCTCTCAAATGATAAGTTCCACACTCCCGCATTTGTTAAACAGCCTTAGCATAAATAACATTGACCTAGAAAGTCTGAACCTTTAGAGACTTGCGCTTATTATATGCTTGTACGTGATAATTTTTTCGCTTAACATTTGCAAAAGGTGCTTTCGATTTTGTGCACTAATTTGTTACATCGTTGCCTCAAGCACGCTATTATGTTGCTTTTTGTTTGTCTTCCCGCACGCTTCCTGCTGTCCATTGTAGGGGCCCAGGGACTCGTCAAGCTGCTTACTGCAGCTTTTTTTCTTGGGCCCCACCATCATAAAGGATGTAAATAAAGTATTATTATTATTATTATTATTATTACTACACACACAACACAAAGAAACATGAAGAAACGTAGGTTATGTACGGTGAAAGTGTTTCAATAACGTGCTTTACTGGGAAGATTTCTCCGTCATCACGGTCGAAACTGGAGCTGTTTTCAATGGGGTACATGTAGAAAATGCATCTTTAACAGGTTCAAGTAACGGGGAACAAACATACCTGGTGTCTACGTATTTTCGCGGATCAGTGTTACTGCTGCTTATAGTAAGTAAATTTAAAAAAAATATTCACTGAAAACGTTCGCTGAAGAGAATTCACTTAAACTTACATCGCATGTCGTATAATGTGTTCAGCAAGTTGATGGTTTGGACCGTGGTGTAAAACTGAATTATGTTGTTCACGAACCAAGTCAGTTGCGATTATTAGTGTACGAAAACTAAACAAAAACTTGGAAGTATATTCGGCTTTTGCTGTTTGAAATTTTGTTAATTGGTTGCAATACCTCTTAACAGAGTGAAGAATTGGGGTGTCTATTTTTATTTGTGCATCACAATTTTTTATTATAATATTTTAAAGTATATCTGAATTATTTATGGTTTTCTAATCCTTTTCAGATTTTTGTCTCAAAAAGCTCGTACGGAAAATAGTGCTCATAAGTACTTATTAATAACAATTAAAAGTGGTTAGATACCTGTCACTCTAATCATAAATATATCTCTCCTTACGAAAAAAATATATCACTCTAATTGGTTTCATCCCCCTCTCGACTAAATTTATTGAACCACTTTGGGGTTTTATGCTGAAAGGCAAATGAGTCACTATTTCTACTTTCTTTGAGAGTACGGTTTTTAAACATATAAATATTGGAAGGTTGTCACTTCCGTGATCGTTCATGACCCCGGCTTGCATACATGCACTCACGGTGTGACTAATAAAAATATCGATTAATGTCTCAGAATGCATCCTCGGGTGTGAATTTGTATTGTGTGGATTCATTCATGCGAAGAATTATATAAATCTCTCTATTCAAAGGCTTGCATTCCAAATTCTCAACATTGAAATCACAGCCCCAAATAGCGGTCGTTACATGTGCTGACAAGTGAAAGGTATGTCTTTAAAACTAGACGAGTATTGTCACTATTTTCATCCGGTGGCCAGCGAAATACGTTTATAATTATAGTACCTCCACGCGTTGTTAACACGTCGTAGCCACGTGTAACACACGAGCAGACCTCCAACAACTAACACAGCATTGTATCCTTGATTTTCAAAGGCTGATAGTAAGATAAAGAAAGTATGAGTTGAGCGTTTAAACATATGCCTTTCATTATGGTACCAGGTTTTTGATAACGTCATTACATCTAAGTAAAAAAAGAAGACACGATTAGTCAGTGCCGTTAAAAAAAAAGCCATATTTTTCGCCCACAATGTGCAAAGAAACGAAAGCGCTCGCTGTAGCACGGTCACGCAACACGGGTGGAATGGTGCCGTCAAGTACCTGAGGACAAAGGTGCGACGTGGTTAATTCTCATAGCCGTCGTGTGTTGGCGTCGTGAATGCCACTGACGACCGCCACCAGTGATCCGCAAAGCAAGTGGGTAACCGCAGTGGAAGTCTCTAAAGCAATCCAACATTACGCGTAGCAACTGGGTACTGCCAAAGTGTATTTCGCATAACGCGAGAATTGTTGAAAAACAAGTCTTTCAAGCAGACAACACGATTAATCTTTCTTCGTTGTGCAATTTTTGGCGGGACGCCAAGGGCTGCCCTCTTCGCTCTCTGCGCGCGGCACGGCGTACGGGAAGTCCCGACTTCCCTCTCCTCGCGGCAGGAGGGGAGAGAAGAAGGATTTTTTCATTTTCCTTGCGCGCGCCGCAACGATAAGCGACGAAGACGAGATCTCTGCAAAGCGTCGCCCATAAAGCTATTTATGGCTTTAAAAAGGCAACCACAACGGGACTGAGCAGTGGACTCGCAAAATGTAATTCGAAGAGCCCGTTCCTACGTCTACTTGATCGCACTTGCCAACAGATGTTCGTTGCTGGTGGGGATTGACGTATTTCCCAGCTGGGCTGACGTTTACTGCAGCGCTTGTTCCGAGCTTCAAAGTTTATTTCGAAATTCGTCGCAGCGTCAAAATTCGTCGCAGTAATGGGTTTCGTGGGGAACACTTTGCAGTCTTGTTTCGCTAGAGCATACTGTACAGCTCATTGTTACAATCCGAGGAGGGTACAGTGATGGGATCCGACCCACGTTTATTGCTGTAACTGTTGAACACAAATGGGACTTCGTCGGAATATTAAGCCACTCTGCAGCCAACTGCCGCAGTCGCAGACTCAACTTGTGTCCCTGCGGTGCAAACGAGCGTGGTCTTTGGCTGAGGGGCGTCTCTGAGCTCCTACATTTGATGGATTGTTCAGTGTGCGCACCCAGTTTTCAAGCCGCCGAAGTCGCCACCTGACAAGCACTCAAGAAGGATTTCGCACGCGTGAACTGTGATAATAGTGAAATCACCCCCAGTCGTGGTGCAATAGACGAGTGAGTGATGACTCCTTTCTGCACTTCACCTTTGTTGGATTGGGATTACACCTCGAGCTCGGACTACCCAAGGCTGACATCATGCTTCGAGAATACGGTCCTCACCTACACACCAGCGAGTCTCCTCGTGCTATTTGGTGTCCTTCCTCAGCTTGTAGGACGTCGAAAGAAGCAATCCCGCTATCGTGAAACACTGTCCTGGACTCCTTTAAGTTTGTCCAGGCTCGTCGCAAGTCTTCTGCTTACGCTTACTTACGGGTTCTCGCTCGTGAACAAACTGGTCGCTGGACAGTCATCCGGGTCATCGGTTGTAGCAGACCTTATACATGTCACCTCTTTCGCCATCACAATGAAAGTCCAGGAGAGCTATAGAAAAAATGGAATTGGATCATCGATGCTGCTTTTTTATTTTGGCTGACGACCGTTATCTGCAAGCTCCCTGAGTGCTTTCGTCACATGCACGGAGTCTTCGCGTCAGACAAAAACTTGGTTCACAATTTGGATCTTGAATTTGCGGTCTGGGGTTCAGCCTACCCTCTGATGCTCTTGCAGCTGTTCCTTTCTTGTTGGACGGACGCCAGAAAAGACGCGAAAAGACCCTACCTCACCGCGCCACCTGTGTCATTCCTTCTTTTCGGATGGTTGTCAGCACTCATACATAAGAGGCCACAACGCAGCGTTCAGATGGAGGACCTGTACAGCATACCACGGGGCATGATGACTGAACCAAGCTATCATCAGTGGGCTGCGCTGTGGAAGAAGGAACTAAATTCATCCGGATACGTACCAGAAGACGGATCATGCGGGGACTCTAGACTTCGGCCTTCAATGCTGAAGTCGCTTTGGAGAATGTATTGGAAGCCTGTGGTTATTTCATGCATCCTTGGCGGGCTACGAGCCATACTAAGGCCCGCCTCTGCTCTTTTTTGCATCTACTGATGGACTACATGGGCGGAAACGGTCCCACGTGGAAAGGTCTCTTGTACGCCTTCGGAATGGTGAGCACAATCTTTGGGTCGGCTCTGCTTGCTGTCCACACGAACAGGACAATCAGTCTTACGGGGCTAAATGCAAAGAGTGTCTTGGTGGCTGCCATTTATAGAAAAACACTTCGGCTTTCTAGCCAGTCGCAGAGGGACTACACAATAGGAAAGATGGTAAACTTAATTTCCGTTGATGCCGACTGGATCTTCAAACTCAGCACCACTTTTAATTACGTGGCCACTGCTCTCCCACTTATCATAATCACGCTAGCTCTTCTATGGCAATACCTTGGATTGGCTTGCCTCGCTGGAATCGCTGTCATGTTCGTTATGGTGCCGATAATAGTCCTAACGGTAGACATCAGGAAGAAGTACCAGAGAGGACAAATGAAGCTGAAAGACAAGAGGCTCAATACTGTGGCAGAAATGTTGAACTGCGTTAAAGTGATCAAACTCTTTGCTTGGGAAAATGTTTTTATGGACAAGTGCAAATCCTTACGGTTAGGGGAAATGGGTCTGCTAAAAAAATATTCCTACCTGACTGCTCTTCATCGCTTCCTTATTACTTGCATGTCATCTGCGACCGCGTTGGTGAGTTTTGTGACTTACGTGGTGGTTAGCGACGATCATATTCTCGACGCAAGGACTGCATTTGTGTCATTGGCTTTATTTGATTATTTGGAGCTCACGATGTTTGTATTGCCCGACTTCATATCTAACGCGGTTCAGACGAACGTTTCAATGACGAGGATTCAAGAATTTTTACTATGCCCCGAAGTAGATAACAGTTCAGTTGGGCGACGTTTGAATGAAGGCGATGTAGTATTAGTAAATAATGCAACAATCAGTTGGTTGAAAAACAAAACACCGACGTTGAGGAACATTAACTTGACTGTCAAGACCGGTCAACTAATCGCAATCGTTGGGCCCGTAGGCTCTGGCAAGTCGTCATTGCTTTCTGCATTGTTGGGACAACTTCGAGTTTGCTCAGGATCTGTGGATTGCATACAAAGTGTAGCGTATGCTCCTCAATGTCCGTGGATACAAAACAAGACCATACGAGAAAATGTGATCTTTACGAGTACGTACGACTCCGGACTGTATGGGAAAGTACTGAGGGCATGTTGCCTCGAGAGAGACTTAGAGATCCTTCCAGGTGGAGATCTGACGGAAATTGGCGAAAAAGGGATCAACTTAAGCGGTGGTCAAAAACAAAGGGTGAGTCTAGCAAGAGCCGCCTACCAGATGAAGGACTTGTATCTGTTTGACGATCCGTTGAGTGCAGTGGATGCTCACGTTGGGGCTTGCCTTTTCAAAAATCTTATCGGACCACAAGGAATGCTTAAAGACACCGCAAGAATCCTGGTCACCCATCACCTTGCAGTACTTCCTGAAGTCGATTACATTGTCGTCATGCAGGATGGATCGGTAATCGAGACCGGAACGTTCGAGGAACTCAAGAAAGAAGGAACTGCTCTTTCGGTATTGCTAAAGAAGGTATCTAAAAAGGTGAGGAATCAACAGGAAATGAAGATATTCCTATAGATTCTGAGGAGAAGTATAAACATGATAAAATGGAGCGGAATATTGCGCTTGTGGAGAAGGAGAGAATAGCGGAGGGTACAGTTGGTCTTCAGGTATACCTAAGCTACATAAGGCAGGCCGGTTTTCTGCTGCTATTGGTTTGTTTGTGTTACGGTGTTTACACAGCACTTGGTGTGTTCGTTGGCATCTGGCTGCGCGAATGGACGGATGATTCATTGCTCCGTGACGGAAGCCAGGGCCGATCTCTGCCTATTTACAGGATTGCTGTCTACACCCTTATCTTTACATTCCAAGCGGTTGCTAAATTTTTTGCAGTCGCAATGTTGTGGAAAGTTGCACTCTCATCCTCTACCTCGCTCCACCAGTTGTTGCTCGAGGGTGTGATGAGGGCGCCGTTGTCATTTTTTGATGTCACCCCCTGTGGACGCGTTTTGAACCGCTTCGGTAAGGATATTGACCAGCTCGATATCCAGCTTCCAATGACAGCGCATTCTACACTTGATGTTTTCTTTCGCTTTGCAGCATCACTTTTCCTAATATGCATAAATATTCCAGTTTGCTTTTTGATTATCATTCCGGTTGCAGCTAGCCTAGTGGTTCTGCGTCAAAAGTACGTGGTCCCATTTCGTCAAGTCAAAAGGCTGGAAAGTGCCAGCCGTTCTCCAATTAACAACCAGATTTCCGAGACAGTAGCTGGATTGAGCAGCGTCAGGAGCTACGGCGTTGAGGACATTTTTATACGAGACAATGACTGTAAGATTGACAACATGCAGACCTGTAGTATGAACTCAAGACATTTGAAATACTGGATAGACGTCCGCATGGAGGTGATCAGCGAACTGACTGTGTTTATTATGCTATTTTTCCTAGTTACTAGCCGCGACGTAATCGGCATGGGATTAGCGGGCCTTCTGGTGTCTTACATGATGGGTAGTCTCTCTAACTTCAACTACTTTCTATTTTCGACAAACGAACTAGAAGCAACTATGGTATCTGCCGAACGTGTGGACGAGTACATGTGTTTGACTCCGGAAGGGCGATGTACATCGAATTGGAGACCGGACCCGCAGTGGCCAGGGTCAGGTGCAGTGTCGTTCAGGTCCTACTCCACTCGGTACCGGGACGGCTTGGGCCTGGTCCTCAGGGACGTTAACCTGGATGTACGTCCTGGTGAGAAACTGGGGATCGTAGGACGAACAGGTGCAGGTAAATCGACCGTAACCCTTAGCCTTTTCCGTATTGTTGAGGCGGCGTCAGGCAAGATATTAGTGGATGACGTGGACATTGCGGCCTTAGGACTACATGACCTCCGTTCTAGGATAACCATCATACCACAGGACCCGGTCCTGTTCCAGGGCACTCTTCGATTCAACCTTGACCCGTCCGGTCTGCACGATACATATGAGCTCTGGTGGGCACTAGACCGATCTCACCTTGGTGATTTCTTCAGACAAAACGAAGGTCTAGACTTTGAAGTGGCAGAAGGGGGACTCAACCTTAGCGTGGGACAGAGGCAGCTGGTCTGTCTCGCGAGAGCTCTGTTGAGGAAGACGAAGATACTTGTCCTAGACGAAGCTACGGCATCAGTGGACGTCGAGACAGATATGCTGGTTCAGCAAACCTTGAGAGATGTGATGAGTGGGTGTACTGTCTTGACCATAGCTCATCGTATTCACACCGTTCTAACGTCAGACCGTGTTGTTGTCATGGACCGAGGAACGATTGTCGAAGTTGGTAGTCCGGCAGAACTTTTAGCTGATACTACGTCGACCTTCTACGCTTTGGCTCAGGAAGCTGGAGTTGTTTTTCCCGGAGTTAGAGAGTCCGGACTTTCTGCTCGTTGGTCGGGTAGTGTTCCTCGCTGGTCGAGCTAGGCTTCTTGCTAAATAGTCGCCCGGGTAGCAAAGTAATAGTGGCGGAACGCCATGTTGCTATTTAAAACAATTGAGAAAGACCGCATGGCCAGACGTGCAATGTGGCATTCTTAAAGCCACCATCGAGCACCCTACACCAGAATCTTCTTCGATGGCTTCAGTGCCACATTGGTGGTGCATGTTGAGCTCTCGAGCGACGGTTTACAAGGAGGCATGGAAGAACTCTTGCTGTGAGGTGTATTGTTTTGTATCGATTTCGGGCCAGTGCTTGTGATGCATTTTGTGTCATAATTTGTGTCCCTATCTTTATGTGAATGCGGATGGGCGATTAACTTCATATGTGTAATTTATTACCCAGTGCTATTGCATATTTTTTGTGTTTCATTCAACGAAGATCTGAAGTGAACGACTCTCGTGATCGTACCCCTCTTTAAAAGGTGTGGGTCAGATTAATAAAAGAAGAAACATCTCACGTGAGTAAGGACACCGACATGGCAGTTCGCTAGCGCGTAGTCACGTGGTTTTTTTTTAAATCTCGCATGCTTTGTTGAAGTTTGGAAACAATTACATACACAAAGGAGACCTTGTTTAAAACGACACAATGGGATGTTCTTAACACGCTCTAAAAATTTTGTTTTAGACCGTGTTAGAGGGTTTTAGAGCGTGTTAAGAGCGTTTTAGAGGGTTTGCGTGAAAATAAAATTATTTGAGATGTTATCTAATCAATGTGTTTATTAGCCAGTTTGGCATATCCCAAAATATTTTAACTGGCTTTTTTAAAGTATTGGCACAGCGCCCTACAAACAAGGTACGAAAAGAATTTTGTCAAAAGTTATTGCCTACACTTATTTCTAAAAAATATTAATTATTGTTACGTGAACGTTTTCGCGACACTGTGGGGTCTCATGTTCCATTAATGTCGCATGATACTCCTATGCATCTGGAGTTTGTCTCCCTCTATTGTATCACCATAATTATAAATTTGTATCAAGTACCTGGTATGAATGGTACTTCTTTGTGTTGTCATTCGTCTAATATAGTGCGCCTGAGTTTCACAGTGAAAACTAAGAGTCATATTTTTCCATTTTGTTTGGTTTGTTTCCTTTTAGCAAGTTGTTTCATGCCTACAAGTGTCTCAGTGTGACCCTCTAAGTGACTTGGATGTGCTCCAAGAAACACAAAAACAATTTTACCGTCGTTAAGAATGGGGCTCTTGTTTGCCACTGTGTAAAGAACGTCCTGCGTTTAGTGTTATCATCGCAGTATTAGTTGGCCTACTTTGCATTTTTCGTTATGCGAATGAAAATTACAAACCTGATAGCCGGTTTATATTTTTATTTTTATCTAGGGCAATTGAGGCTTCCACGGCGTGCTATAATTGCGTTTTATTTTGATGTTCTTTCCTTATTCCTTCGTTGCTTTTCATGTCTCGATGTTGGTCTGAATGTTTGAGTTTCTCTAATGTCATACTGAAATGACCCTGCCAGTACACGTTTAACTGCTTTTAACTGTATGAGGCGGTAGACGAAGAACGCTGACGCGGCACGCGTGTCTAATACACGCGAATGATGTATGCCCCAAACATGATGACCTTGTACAATGATCGCAGCTACCACTAGAGCTGTTTTGTAAAGGATTTCTTAGATTTATAATAAACTCTCAAGGCCATATTTCTACGGTGCTTTATTGGCTTCAACTCTAAAGCTGCGGTCTCACGGGCTGCCATATCACACAACAGATTGTCTGCAGGGACTGTTTGCTACCACGGTCCTGTCATGTTGGTCAGACATAAACCGTCTGCATAAATGTTCCAAGCATACATATGTATGAAGCGCTTCGAACGTCTCAGGTATCACAAGAGGCGGGGGCCCACGTGGGCAATAGGGGCTTGTGCAGCCCTACAAAACCCACTATGGTCCCACGTGGGCGCAGCGTGGACAAGCCCAGTATGGAGTGCCCACGCAGTGCCATGCCGCGGTTCCCAGCTCAGATATGCGAGGGCAAAGCTGGGCACAGCGTGATCATGCCCAATTTAGTCTGTCCGTGCAATACCGGCGTGAGTCCCACTCTACGGCACTGTGCGGGGGCCAGGCGTTGGCGCAGTGATCTCGTGGGCATTCGGACCGAGCGGTGGTGCGTGGAGCATGCCCGACTTGGACTGCGCATGTAAAACACCCATGGGACCCACCTCGACTCTACGGGGGCCAAATGCGATATGAGGGCTCCACAGCGGCGAAGCGTGGCCGTGCCCGAGTTCGCCTACCCATGTAAATCCCCATGGGTCTCCCCGGTCGGGTCTACAGGAACCAAGTTTTTGAAGATGGGGATTCCAAGGGGGTAAAACGTGGGCATGGCCAACTTGGACTACTTGTGGAACTTCAAACATGGCACTTTCCGCTGATATTGAGAACATTTACGCCGCCTTCTGGAAATTCAACGTAGGAGCTCGGTTTTAATTTAATATTAAATCTCCAAAAATTGTAACGTCGAGCGTGAGAATTTTTTTTTAAACTTGCAAAACTTTATCACTAATTTACTACTCAACATGTATCGTTGAAAGGGCCGTTTTACTCGAAGCGGAGTTTTTTACGCAGAGTATTTCATTTGAGGGTGAATTCCAAATACGCTTGTCGGAGTGTCGTATGTCTGTAGCTGGCTCAAGCTGGCTATCTATCCCTATTACCGGTCCAACAGGATTTTATGTGGAACCGTGCAGAGGTTTTTGTTCCCTTTGTACACTTAAGATGCCCAATTTTTCATGATCAAGTCGTTTTATTGATCTATCAAGGTGGTAAAAATTCTCAGGTTCTTTTAATTTATCCCTAAGACGACTTTAAGGCGAAAGCACTAGACCTTCTTAAATCGCTTTGTCGTCAGTACTATTTAGCCACACTAATTAGCCATTTTAATTAGCCTGCTTTATTCGCTGAGTCATCCCTCTTAATATGCTGAATCATCCTTCTTAATGCGCCGAGTCATCCTTCTCAATGTGCTGAGGCATCGTCTAATTCGCTTAGTCATCCACTTAATTTGCTCTAATTCCTCTCAGTTCACCTAAATTCCTCTTAATCCACTTTAATTCCTCTTAATTAGCGTTGTCGTCCTTCTGAATTTGCTTTGATTACTTTTACTTCTCTTTAATTACTCTTAATTCACTTTAATTCCTCTTAATTCACTTTGATTCCTTTTAAATCGCTTTGTCGTCCTTATTAATTTCATTGCCTCTGATTCGCCTGTGTGGTCACGCAAACGTTTTGGTAGGGGGATCGGTGGCCGAGTGGGCTAGCGCACACCAACTCGGAGCTCGTGGAGCGAAAGCTCGCGCTGCAGAACCCAGGTATCCTGGGCTCAATCCCCACCTGTGCCCGTTTCGATCTGGATCAGCATCGTACCGGCGTGCGGTCGTGTATCACTACTGCGTGATGCACGTTAACGACCCCGGGCTAGCGGTTGTACTGCACTGGCTAAATTTCTCATCTACAGCTGGAAGACTCGTCATCCGTTGAGGCAGTCCAAGTTCTAGGCTGTATAAACATACACACAACCCAATTTTAAACGTTTTGGTACCTTTCGCCATGTACACTGGCATTTTGAAATAAATAAGTGAATAATGTAGTTACTCAGAATCTTGTGTGAATGAATCAATGACTGAATAATTGAACAATTGAACTAATAAATGAATAAATGAACGAATGTACGCCGAACGTACTTACTTGCTTATGTGGGCCTGATTTATGTAACGGTTTTAACGACATAAAACGCATTCTTCTTATTTTCAATATTATATCAAGAGAGATTACAGGAAGACGCTAAGTTATGGCGTACAGCCCTAGCAACACCGCAGTGACAATGTGCAGTTGTAAAAGCAAACTAGCGACCCCATTTTGAACGGAACAGCAAAACATTCACAAAAGCACTTTCCTGCGTCTACGTGTACGCACACTTGCGGACAAATGTTCGGTGTTTGTGCGGATCGGCGTGTTTCCTCATCTGAATTGGCCTTCGCTGCTGCACAGCTACAGATTTTCAGGGTTTGCTCCGATGCTGTTTCAGATTTTATCGAGAGAATTTGTTTATTTTGCGGCATATTTCCCGAGGTTTTAGGTCTCTAGAGAACGCCGTTGATGCTTGCAATGGTAGAAGGGTGAGGAGTACGGTGTCGTCACTGTTTTATCGTTGTAACTGTAGAACAAGAGAACAAGATACCCAACTCTAAACTTTAAAAAAGAAAAAAAGATTTAGTTGGCAGTTGCCGCAGCTGCACGCTTCTGATGATGATCATGTGGTAAAACCGAGCATATTCTTTGGCATATAACAGACTCTTTACCCCAGCTGGATGTTACTGCGGGCGCCATTTCCGTGCACATTTTTCAAGCCGCCGAAGTCGTCGCTAGCGCAGTAATCTCACAACAGGGATTTCGCTAAGCTACGTGTGGACTGTGTTACTAGTGGAATCGTCCTCAGCTGTTGTGAGTGAAACGACAGAATAATGACACGTTTCTGCACTTCGCCTTTGTGGGATTGGCAGTAACGTGGCGCTCAGACTATCCAAGTGCTGACATCATACTTCGAGAATACAGTCCTCACCTATATGCCAGCCACTCTGCTCGTGCTATTTGGTGGCGTCCCTCTGCTTGTAGGACGATGGAAGAAGCAATCTCTTCATCATGGACCTTCCTCCAGGAACCCCGTTAAGTATGTCGAGACTCGTCGCAAGTCTTCTGTTAACGCTTACTTACGCTTTTTCGCTCATGAACAAACTGGTCGCCGGAGGGTCATCTGGATCATCAGTGATAGCAGACCTAAAGCATGCCATCTCATTCGCCATCACAATGGCAGTTCAAGAGAACCATAGAAAAATTAGGATTGGATCATCCATGTTGCTCTTTGTATTTTGGTTCGTGACCGTAGTCTGCAAACTGCCCGAGTCCTTCCGCCACATGCGGGGAATCTTCGCGTCGGATAGAAACCTGTGGGTACCCTGGCGGCTCCGCAGCCCAGTTGCCCGACTGCGAGACAAAGGTGCCGAACTTTCCCTGCGTGGCGGCGACGTCACGCCAGCCACGCGCACATCGGATGCGCCGCCTTGATAAGGCAGATCAGAGGCGGCGCACGGGGAGTCGCTGACTGGACTCAGCCGTCGCTGGTTATCATGTTAATCGTCTCGTCCATGTCCCATTAAATGTAGTTTGTTGTTTTTGAAACCGTTGGCTCCATGTTATTCCTCCGGGTCGGGTATGCAGCAAGGCAAACCGACCACAAACCCAACCCACTTTTTAAACCTAATATTCACCGTGTGGGCTTCAGCTTATCCAATGATGTTCTTGCAGTTATTTCCCTCCTGTTGGACGGACGCCGGACGAGATGCGAAAAGACCCTACGTCACCGCACCCCTGTATCTTTTCTTTTTTTCGGATAGTTCACACCACTCATACTTAAAGGGCAACAAAGCCGCGTTCAGTTTGAGGATCTTTACAGCTTACCACAGGGCATGATGACTAAAGAAGAGCTATCGTAAGTGAACTTCTGCAGTGGAAGGAAGGAACTGGAATTCATCTGGATACGTATCGGAAGACGTATCATATGGCCTGTCTAGTCCCCGGCCTTCAATCTTCAAGTCAATGTGGAGAGCGTACTGGAAGCCAGTGGTTGTTTCATGCGTCCCTGCCACACTACGAGCAGTTCTGGTGAACGTCCCTGCCCTTTTGTTACATCTTTTGATGGACAACTTGAGAGGACACGATCCCAGCATGGAAGGGATTCTTGTACGCCATCGGAATTATGAGCGCAAACTTTGGGTCGGCCCTGCTTTCGAACCATATAGACAGGACACTCAGTCTGACAGGTCTAAATGCAAAGAGTGTCTTGGTGACAGCCATTTATAGAAAGACGCTTCGGCTTTCCTGCGAATCACAGACAAACTACACAATCGGGGAGATGGTCAACTTAATTTCTGTAGATGTCGATTGGATCTACAAACTTTGTTCCAGTTTTGCTCACGTGGCCAGTGCAGTGCCGCTGATCATGGTCACGTTAGTTCTTCTCTGGCAATACCTTGGACTGGCTTGCCTTGCTGGAATCGCTGTTATGCTAATTATTATGCCCATTGTGGCTGCTAACGCTAGAAATCAGATGGAAGTACCAGACAAGTCAGATGAAGATGAAAGACAAGAGGCTCAATACTGTGGCAGAGATGTTGAACAGCGTTAAAGTGATCAAACTGTTCTCGTGGGAAAATTATTTTCATCGACAGGTGCAAATCCTTGAGATTAGAGGAAATGGTCCTGCTAAAAAATATTCCTTTTTGTCTGCCTTTATTCGCTTCATTTGTACTTGTTTGTCATCTATGGTCGCCCTGGTGAGTCTTGTGACGTACGTGTTGATCAGCGACGACCACATTCTGGACGCGAAGACTGCGTTTGTGTCATTGACGTTATTTAATTATTTGCAGTACCCTATGTTCCTAGTTCCAGACTTTATTTCTGACGTGGTTCAGGCGAGTGTTTCAATGGCGAGAACTCGAGAGTTTCTATTATCACCTGAAGCAGAGAACCGATCAGTGGGCCGAAGTCTTGATGAAGGTGACGTGGTATCAGTGAAGAATGCGACGCTTAGCTGGTTGAAAAGGAAAACCCTGACTTTGAGGGATATTAACTTGGCTGTCAAGACCGGTCAACTGATCGCTATAGTTGGGCCCGTAGGCTCTGGAAAGTCGTCATTGCTCTCTGCATTGTTGGGACAGCTTCAAGTTTACTCAGGATCTGTGAATTGCATAGAATATGTGGCGTATTCTCCTCAATGTCCCTGGATCCAGAACAAGACCATACGAGAAAATGTGATCTTTACGAGTATGTACGACACAAAATTTTACGAGAAAGTACTGAAGGCGTGTTGCCTCGAGAGAGACTTAGAGATCCTTTCAGGTGGAGACCTGACTGAAATCGGCGAGAAAGGGATCAACCTAAGTGGTGGTCAAAAGCAAAGGGTGAGTCTAGCAAGAGCAGCCTACCAGATGAAAGATTTGTATCTGTTAGACGATCCGCTGAGTGCAGTTGATGTTCACGTTGGGGCTTGCCTCTTTAAGAATCTTATTGGGCCACAAGGAATGCTTGGAGACACCACAAGAATCCTGGTCACCCATCACCTTGCAGTACTTCCTGAAGTCGATTACATTGTTGTCATGCAGGATGGATCGGTAATTGAGACCGGAACGTTTGAGGAACTCAAGAAAGGAGGGACTGCTCTTTCGGAATTCATAAAGAACGTTTCAAAGAGAGTTCAGAAACTGTCAGAAAATGAAGACACCCTTAAAAATTTGGTGAAATCGGAACTTGGGGAGGGGAAGCGGAAGATTAGGCTTGTAGAGGAGGAGGCAATGAAAGAAGGATCGGTTGGTCTGCAGGTATATGGAGGCTACATAAGACACGCTGGGCCTCTGCTGCTATTTGCTATTTCGTGCTACGCTGTTTACACAGGAATAGGCGTGTTTGTTGGTATCTGGCTGAGCAAATGGACCAACGATTCACTGTCCTTCAACAAAAATCAGGACCGACCTCTACCTATGTACGGAATCGAAGTTTACACGATCCTTTTCATTTTTGAGGCGGCTTCTAAGTTCCGTGCTGTCATAATATTGTGGAAGGTAGCACTCTCAGCCTCCAGAACTCAGCACCAGTTGATGCTCGACAGTATGATGAGAGCGCCTTTGCAAATTTTTGATGTCACTCCTTCTGGGCGGTTACTGAACCGCTTTGGCAAGGACATTGACCAGCTTGATGTCCAGCTGCCGTTGATGGCGCATTTTACGCTTGATGCATTGTTCCATTTTGCAGTATCAATTTTGCTCATTTGCATATACATACCCATCTACATTTTGCTGGTTGTCCCTGTTGTCATTTGCTTGCTGGTTCTGCGTCAAAAGGCCGTGGTCCCATTTCGTCCAGTGAGAAGACTGGAGATAGTAACCCGTTCTGCCATCAACAATCAGCTTTCCGAGACCGATGCTGGTGTGAGCAGCATCAGGAGCTACGGTGTTCAAGACATTTTCCTACGAGACAACGACGAGTAAGATTGACATCATGCAGATGCGTACCATGAACGCGGAATACGTTGCATCCTGGGCGAGCGTCCGTGTAGAGCTGGTCAGCGGACTGGCAGTGTTCTTTATGCTGTAGTTACTTGTTACCAGTCGCGATAGGATCGGCACGGGAACAGCAGGCCTTCTGGCGTCCTACATGATGACAGCTCTTTCTTCGTTTACCCACTTTCTTTTCTTTTCCTTCGAAACAGAAGCAACTATGGTATCTGCCGAACGTGTGGATGAGTACAGATGTTTGACCACCGAACGGCCATGGATATTGAATTTCAGACCGGACCCGCAGTGGCCAGGGTCAGGAGCAGTGTCCTTCAGATCGTACTCGACTCGGTACCGGGACGGGTTGGGCTTGGTCCTCAGGGACGTATATCTAGACGTACGCCCTGGTAAGAAAGTGGGGATCGTAGGTCGAACGCGTTCAGGAAAATCGACAATAACTCTTAGCCTTTTCCGCATTGTTGAGGCGGCTTCAGGCAAGATTGTTATGGATGCCATGGACATTGCTGATTTAGGGCTACACGACCTCCGTTCTACAGTAGAATAACTATTATAGCACAGGACTCAGTTCTATTTCACGGCACTCTACGGTTCAATCTAGATCCGGCCGGTCATCACGATGCTGTTGAGCTCTGGTGGGCACTGGATCAATCTCACCTTGGAAATTTCTTCAGACAATGTGAGGGTCTGGACTTTTAAGTATCCGAAGGTGGGCTCAACCTCAGTGTGGGACAGAGGCAGCTGGTCTGTCTTGCGAGGGCTCTGTTGAGGAAGATCAAAGATACTTGTCCTTGACGAAGCCACTGCGTCAGTGGACGTGAAGACAGACCTTCTCGTTCAGCGGACGTTGAGAGATGTGATGAGTGGGTGTACTGTCTTTACCATAGCTCATCGAATTCACACCGTTCTGACGTTAGACCGTGTTGTTGTCATGAACCAAGGCCGTATTGTTGAAGTTGGTAGTCCGGCAGAACTCTTAGCTGATACAAAGTCGTCCTTCTACCCCTTGGCCCATGGAGCGGGAGTTGCATTCCACGGAGGTAAGGAATTTGGGTCTCCGTCACAACGCGATAGGAGTGTCGAGTATTTGCGCGATGTGCGGTAAACAAAATATGTGTTATCGGGTTTAGAATTTGCTGAAGGAGCACTGACTTATCGCAAAGTCAGCGGTGTGTCTGTAGACCTCTTTGTTTGCAAACAACACCAGGCGGATTGACGAGAATGAACAAGGCCCATCTTAAAACCACTGCTTGAAACGTCACTGTAACATTTAACCACCAGTTGTCCAGGTGAACGCCTAAAGAACCAAAAAGCGTGACATCTGTTAAACATCTTCAGATATTCTTGTGAACCAACTTGTCTTTTCTAAGACGAGAAATCGTACAGCCGAAGGCCCTCGCTAAATCTCCCACTTCGTTGTTGGTGCAGCAGGTATGCTTTCTAGCATGGTTTACATAAGCAAACTGGACGTGCTTGCAAAGAGGGAGCGACCGGAAGTCATTTGGGACGCGAGCAGCAGTTCATGTTTGTAAACAGTAAAAGGGTGAATATCTGCTTAGTATTTCGCTATACGCCTTTGCAGGCTGAGTGCGCTTCTGACAATTTGTAGAGTTTTTATGTACACCGGCCGTAAATGTTTGTATTTTTTGTTGTGATCGACCATTTTTGAGCGCTTGAGTTGCGCTATTTGAAAAAGAATGTCCTGCTGCGCTTTTTCCCCTTGCGTTTTATGACTGTTCTGCAAGTTGCTTTTAGTGTACAAAACAAATATCGCAATGTGATCTTCTTACTAAGGCGCGATTTCACACAATGTTTGCGACTTCTATCATTTGTGTTTGTTGACTTCTATATACAAAACATTCTGCTTTCAGGGTTATGGATACGGTATGAAAAGGCTGTGTGGGTTTCACGTTGTATGAACGATAACGTAAATTTTTACGGAATATAGCTTTTTGCTTTAGAATTAAGATTCTTAAAGTGTATATTAGTTCTTTCTCTGGTGTTGTTTGGCCTGTTCATTTTTGCTGCTCTGCATGTCTGGGTGTTCATCGGCATGTTTCAGTCTCCTTCATGGGCCATATTGAATTATCCGCACATGCATAGATTTTCTACAACTTTGAACTGTATGTATGGGGTGTAGGGGCTGAGTTTTGCATTGAGAAGGACATTCACTTGCCTTCATAGCTAAGTTTGTTGTGTACTAACAGTTAAACGCAAAATGTGCTTGAGGGCTGGATTTCATTTCAGATGTGTCACGCTCGAGCTTAGAGAAAAGTGTTATACGCTCACCGTGACAGTACACAAAGCATACGTAGCCCATAGCAGGCAATCCACGAGCATCAGGGGTGTTCGATTACTTCTTCGAATCTAATAGCACGACGTCGTCTCTAGCTTCAACACTGCAAAGAGAGTCGGTAAGTTGTGGCTCCCTCTTGCACGGTGAAAACTATGAATGAGACTGAGCAATGGGACTCGAACCACCATTCGCACACCCCGTAATTGCGCACACAATGTATATAGAAGAAACACCGAGACACAATGATCGTTCTTCGTCATAATTAGGCGTAAGTCATCGTCGCCAGCGATATTCACTAATTGGTGCCGCGGGACTCGAACTCCCCAAACCGTTCGCGACCCCCCACACGAGGTCTTCGCTCGTTGCCACATATATATGAGGCGCGAACGGGAGCGCAATCGGTTTTGGGCAACTGACGGAGGCCTGCGGTCAGAGGCTCTAATCTGGACGGTTGGTGAAAATGTCGGCGAGGAATCCGGTGGCCTTGATTGGCTGGCGCCCCGCTTGACTTTGGCGCTGGACAATCAGGGCCGCCGGATTTCTCGCCGCATTTTTCGAAAAAGTGTCCAGATTAGGGACAGCGCGTCGGCGGGCGCAGATGGCTCTCCAATGACGCAGCGCAGCTTCGCACGAATCTCTCAACCTAAAGGGCGATTCACGCACTTGCGCCGAGTCCAACCGCGTGTGAGGTACGCTACGCAAAAATCTGCGCCGGCTCCAACAAAACGGGGTAAAAACTACGGGTGTCGCGGAACCTGGCCGAGGTTCGAGTTCGACCAAATTCGACTTTTTCAAACTTTTAGTGGAATGTTCGACGAACCTTGTATTGAAGTTCGAGTCGTGTGCGCATGCGCGACAGGCTGGCCAGTGGGCTTCGGATTGGATGGCGATGGCTAAGGGATGAATTAGGTGCAGCGCTGATTGGTTATTTCAGTTAATACAGTACAAAAAATTAAGTTATTAACTTCTTCAGTGATTAGAATTGGTTTCTTTTAATTGCAACTGTTCATAAAATAAATAACTCTTTGCATACAAAAAAATTCTCCAAACCCAGGCATGCTTGTATCAAGGTCTGGCCACACTGTCCACAAAGTCGAACCGGTCAAATCTGGTGAAAAGTTCGAAGGTTCGTCGAACCGGTTCGGCCCAGTCGAACCACGAAAGTTCGACCTAAAAATCCGGTTCGACAAAAGTTCGCGACACCCCTAGTAAAAACCAGCTTCGTTAGAACCGACGCAGCTGTTGCCATAGCGATCCTCAGCAGTCGGTCGGACTCAACGTTACATGAAAACACTCACATAGGAAACTCACCTCTGAAACCTGGTCCGCTGACGTCCACCGAGACTCGAGCTAAATACGATTACAGCGCCATCCTTTAGCGACGAATTGAAACAGGAAAGTTGCTTTATATGGCTAGTGCCAGAGTCACTGAATGTTCCCAGAGTACCAGCACCCCAAGGATCGAGGTGCCAAGATGGCGGCTGACTCTTTTTTCTTTGCTCTGGTCACTATGAGCTTTTAGAAAGGAAGTATTTGCTTAAAAACAAATGGAAAAAGCTCTTTTTGTAGGATAGTGTTTTGGAAATTAGTATAACATGACAGGAGCGTGATATTTGCATAAAAGTTTAGTTTGGAGGGTTTTGAGGCACAAAATCGTTGTTTTTATACAGCCATATCTTTCCGGTGGCCTCAGGTAGCGCGTCCCTACCTCGGTGCGTTCTAACGTCGGTGGTTAGTTACGGCGCCTCCGTATGGGAGACGGAGCTTGGCAGCCCTGAAACCTCTTCCACTGTGTACGTTTGGGTGCCAAAATGGCGCCGAAAGGTACACGTGCACAGTGCAAAGCCCAAATTGAAGAGTAACCGCGGACACTACTGAATGCGATACTCTGACTACTGCGAGATGGCGCCACCGGCCCTTGGGCGAACGAATACTTGCAGCCGCTCTGTTCCATGAGTGGCCGCTGCGGGAGAAATGGCGGCGTTTGAATCGCCATTAGTTCGGTTCTCGAGTACGGATCGGTGCCACTTTTTCAGAGTAGGCTCTATGGCAGTTTCCCAACTGAGTGGTTCTAGTAACGTTGGTCGAACTCAACGCAAGTGTGTGAATCGCCCTGAAGGGGACAGATCGTAACGCACCGACGAACGCTATCAGATTAATCCAGTTGCGGAACTGCCCATGGACGCTGCTTCCACGAGCAGTACCTCTACTCTACTGGCATCATAAAACAACAAATGAAAAATAAACGAAAACCAAAACAAAAAAAAATCGGCCGCGGCGTTTTTATCTTTTAAGTTCTATAATGCATGAAATGCACCATTTTTTTTGGGGGGGGGGGGGGGGGGTTGTTTAAATTTGCTTACAAGATATTAGACAGACGTTTCCTGTAATGAAGAAAATATATTTCCTATCAATTTCACCGCTAAATTTAGCTGAAAAACTAGATTCGTGTGTGAGTCACGTGACGGGAGTTCAGATCACGTAAAGTTTCGCGTTAAATTTTGTGGATAAAATTATTTTGGTACATACTTTACGTGATCCGACGTCACGTGACCTAGACACCGATTCAATTTGATGTCGCCTGACGCAAAGTCACTTGGCATTAATTTCCACGCCAAATATAGCGGGAAAACTGAACTGGTGTTTAGGTCATGCGGCGTCAGTTTCCCCGAAACAATCCAGCGAGAAGACAGAATTAGTGTATAAGTCACGTGACATCCCGTCACGTGACGTTAACTTCCTTTATATATTTCGCGGTAAATGCGCCGATGGACGTACCGACAAACAGACGGACGGACGGACAAAATTTGGAACAGGGGTTTCGTTAAAAACATTCAAGTCTTAATACGTCATCTCCGGTTCCCCTTTCATGATTTTAAGCAAAAATCAGATAGGTACAGATATAATGAAAAATAGTAACTAAATACCGGTACTCGTTACTCGTTCACTCTGTTTATTATTTTAAAAAAAATGTCCCACTAATGGGCGTTTTACACTTGTGCTTATTTTAAGTTTATTCAAACTAAATTGCCAGCCTGTTAAGTGATTGCTTCTTCTTCCGTTGATGGGTCTAGACTCTTCCAATAATTGCTTTCTAGCGCTTTGGAATCTATGTCTACTGGGCTATAGACAACGTACTGAGAGCGCAGTGGCTCTCGTCTGCGGAATATTTGACTGCGCGCACGCCTTCACATTAAAATCATCTGGTGGGCTAGTTGGGCTAAACATCTTGTTAAAATTAACGCAAAGACAGGGGAGGCAAAACGGAGAGACAATATAGACTTGCAACTGTACTAACTCTTACAAAAAAATTAAACGAGTTTTAATTGAAAGTGTAAAGGATTCACTCAATACACCGCGTTGAGTCGCAGTTGAAACTTAATAGGTTTTTTCTTTTAAGTTCCTATAGAATCGTCACAGGATAGTGGCAACCGAGTTTTAAATAAATTTTTAAAAATTGCATTTAAATTCATTTTTGGCAATAGTGTTTCGTTAGAATTTTCGCAATTGAGTTTCATTTCAAGTATTGCAGCTGAATCTCAATAGGATTTTTGCCACTGTGTTTCCATATTGTTTTTTGCACCTGCGTTTACAAAGCATCCGGTAACATTTTGCAGGACTTTTGTTGGGAATTGTTATCTTATAGGTACTTAAAGCATGGAACATGGAGGGAACGAAGCACATAAAGAAATAAACAAAGACATCATAAAGCACTCACAACACACTAATCACCCTTTCCTTAGGCGACTCCACCGCCTTGAATGCCCTAAATATGAAAGGCATTCATTTGGCCGGTGACCACCTCAGCATTTATTAAAGTTCCCAGCATGCTATCCCCTCCTCGACAGTGTGATAAATAAAAAAGAAACAGTGTTTCCGACGACATTGGACTGTATTCCTTAATAAAAAGCATTGGTTCAAGCAATAGTCGTTCGGTGCAGTCTCTAAATCCACAAAAGCGATTCCTAGACGGTATGTTATCGCTTCTCTGCATAGCACCACTCAGGACAAGACGAGGCACGATAGTTGCTCGCTTTCAAAATATTTTATATGTTTATTTTCTTTACGACGGGACTAGTGTAATAGGCTCAATAATGTCCCTTGAGTCACCGACAGAGTGAAAACAGCGTGGCGTGTCTTTCAAATACTCAGCTTTCAGCACGCGCTCCACGTCTTCCACCGTGCATTGACAGCGCGCGCGTTTGATGTGCACGAGACGTTGAAGCGTTTTCCAGGGGGAGACTCGAGCTTGAGGGGAGACAAGGGAAGCTCCTCCCTGCTGTTCTCACCTTGCCAGTGATAATGTAGTTATTATAATGCACGCTATGCTCTGGAAGGTGTCAAAAGGTTTGGCTTACATTTTTTTCGCAAATGAATCTGAGTAAATATGTTTATTCTGAGAGACATAAGTGTACTCATGGTTATTTTCAGCCGTACCCTTGCTGGGTTCCTTAACAGCAAAGGGCGCAAACCAGCTGATCTCAACTACTCAATGTCAAAAACCTGTTTGAATCTCTAATGAAAAGGCAAAGAAAATGTCTGTTAAGTAATAAAACTCAAGTGGAGTGTCCAGTGACAATAAGCTCTCAATAATGACTGACAAAACTGATTTATAAAGGTATCACTCTACCTATTATGTCAATATCATCTGCAGATCCTCCCCTTGTCACGAATGCAAATACTGTTCAATCGCTTTTACAATCCAGGTGTTGAAATATCCAGTAACTTTCTGTTTACTGCAAGCAATAGCAATGGATTGCTACCTGATCCCTGATGTGTTTTTTGTTTGTTTTGTGTAAATTTGGTGTTTACTCCTTCTTTGCGCACCAAGGTGAAGACCTCCGGGTTGTTTTCGGGCACATGAAAATAAAGATTATTATTAATATTTCTAATGAGTAAACTTAAAATAATCAATATTTAGCTAATAATAATGAAACTCATTTACAAATGTAATAAGTAAATTCATAATAATCGATGTTGAGTTCTTGATAATAATACTCGTTTGCATATCTAATAAGTAAACTCAAATAAGTAGATATTTAGTTCATAATGAGCAAACTCAAATTGCATTCTTAAGAGTAATTTAAGCTCAATGAATGTTAGGTTTAGGCGGAAGAGCTCCAACCAAAACCAGAAAACGGTTCAGCCCGACGTTTCAAAACCTGCTCGGTTTCTTCATCAGGGGTGACTAAATCGCGAGGAGCAGCAGCAGTTTTCATCTTCTTCTTAGTTGTTTTCGACTCGAATTTTCTTCTTCTTTTATACAGATGGTTTCTTGTTTGTTGCCGTGGTAAGGTGGCGCGATCCATGGACATACACCATTGGCAAAGCACCCAGGGACCTGTTTATGTTTCCCGGTGTGTGTTGTATGTGCCAAGACTCTAGGAAAAGTCTTTTTCAGAATTGTGGCTCAGTTTCAATCACTTGCTCGTTCGCAAAGTCGATTGGATGGTCGTGAACTTCGCAGTGTTCCGCGACAGCGTTGCGCTCGCGGTCGAACTTGCGTACGTCGTTCTTATGCTGTGTGATGCGCTGAGAAAAGTTTTTCGTCTCGCCGATGTAAGTAGCGGAGCACTTTGCACATGGGACATTGTAGACCAGTCCCTGTGCTCTTGTTTTTGGGAGGCGAGCTTTGGGTCGCGGCATGAATCGTCCCAGTGTGGACACATGCTTGTGGGACACTTGGATGCCTTCTTCCCTTAGCACACGCGCCAGCGCTTCGCTGGTCCCTCTTACGTATGGGACGCTGATTTGCACGATGAGCCGAGGCTGCGTGTGTCGTGATGGCTTTTGTTTTGGCACGTGCGACCATTGCGACGGGCGATGCGCTCAACAAAGCTGTTGCTGTAGCCATTGTTCTTCAGATCATCAATGATGGTCTGCTTTTCTTTTCTTCCGTCGGTCTCTGATGAGCAGAGAGTCATTGCTCTGGATAGAAGTGTGGAGACCACTGACGCCTTGAGATTCTTTGGATGGTTCGTGTCGAACTGAAGATAGCGCCAGGTGTGCGTTGGTTTCCTATACTTAGCGAACTTCAGTTCTTCCCCTTGCTTTTTCACCAATGCATCTAGAAAAGGTAAGGTGTTATCCTTTTCGCATTCGACGGTGAATTGAATGGCAGGCTCAATAAAATCGAGGTCGGTTAACGTAGTAATGTGATGTTGAAGGCGTCTAACGGGGCGAAGATTAAGCCACTGGGGAAGTGCAATTGACGGTGATGCAGAAGGCAAGGCGTCGAACATGAGGATGCAAATTGTCGATTTCGAGGTCAGGGCATTAGGAACACCAAGACAAGGTTTTCGCAGGATAAGCTGTTATGCTGTGGCCGGGATGGTCGACAACATCCTCGTAGTACAAATTCTTTAAAAAAGATGTGCCACACAATTGTTTGTAAATAAAAATGACCCTTGGAACCCTATCGAAGATAACAGCGTCAAGGCGACGAAAGGAAAATGATCAGCAGAGAACCAAAAGTAACCCGTCTCCAAACGTGCCATGGGTAGGTAGGTGAAGTTAAAAACGAAAAGCTAAACACTCAAAAGCAAATGGGCCACCTATTTTTCAACGGTGTATAGTACAAGACAGAAAAAAATTTTCCCCATGTCTGCGACACTAAAACGCAATGCGCTTTGCGGGTGGGAAGGACGTCGACTGCATCTTTAGTCTTGAGTCCTGACCGTCGGAGTTTTTCTTTCCCCATAAAACAATTGCAATATAAAAACTCGTTTTTTTGTTGTGATTTTGCGCTAAGCTACAATATTCCTTTCCGCCAGGACACTGTTTTTTTAATATTACTGCGATGTAGAAAGGCTGTAGAGTACAGACGTAACGTCATTATCTTTCGTTTTTTTATAGTTAACGGGGAGCGGTGCCGCCGAATGCGTCAGCGTACACCAGCTGCGAGCACGTGGAGCGAAAGTTCGCGCTGCAGAACACGGGGATCCTGGGTTTGATGTGCAGGTATCACTACTTCGTGATACTCGTCAAAGGCTCCAGCGCACTGACTAGATGTTGTATGTACAGCGAAAACCACAATCTCCATACTTGGAGGACAGACCTAGCCTGCACTCTATAAGCACGGATGTGCACTACGCTTTTTGTTTTGTTTTGTTTAAATGTGAAACGTTAATTGGCTAGGTTTTCAGCTGACGTGAAGCCACAAAGAACGACCCCGCTATCTTCCCCCGCTAAATTTGACGGGGAAAATGACGTCACATGGCTTGATGCCACGTGGCCCACAATCAAATTCAGATTTCCCGTCAAATTTAGTGTTAAAAATAACACGTGACCGGCTGCAGCCGGTCATTCCCCATACTTTATGGACACAGGCCGACCCGAGGGCGAAAGTCAATGGGTCAATGAGTAAATGAATCACTGGGGTGGAGAGGAGTGGATTGACCTGCAGGAACAGATCGAGAAGAAAATGCCTGGACGTCTCTAGCGCTAAACCAAAAACGTTTCACGTAGCAATACAAATACGTAATCGCAAAGCAATTTGCGCGATTTCTACGTATTTTTTTATGTAGTTGCGTAACAGCATACGCGATTCCGGCTAAAACGACGAACGTTTTGCCGGCATCTGCAACATCCGCTCGTTTTTACCATTGTATTTCGGGAGTAGATGTTTACAAAGATACGTCACTGGGCAGCTGCATTCTATCCTATTTTTTTGGCCAGTGTTCACGCAGTCGCTAGTGCGCAGCCTCGGGACTAACGGTGCCCTGGTGAACTGTTATTGTTTTGAAGAGGGGGATCGTCAAAGGCTGCTGCGTATACTTACGAGTGAGTGATGACTCCCTTTGCACTGTGCCTTTGTGGGACTGGAATTATACCTGGTACACGGAATACCCAAAGTTTACACCATGCTTCGAGTCTACAGTTCTTGTTTACACGCCAGCAACTGTTCTCGTGTCCTTCGCCCTTGTCCCATGCCTGGTGGGACGATGGAAAAAGCAAGCCCTTCACTGTGAGCCACTTTCCTGGACTCCATTGAGTCTGTTCAAGATCGTCGCCAGTTTTCTGTTGACCCTCACTTATTTTATCTTGCTCGCATACAGACTGGTCCTTGGGGAATACGACGGTTCATCTGTGACGGCAGATGTTGTACATATCATCACCTTCACAATCACAATGCTCATTCAGGAGACTGATCGAAAAAACGGAAGTGGATCTTCGATGGGGCTGTTTTTTCTTTTGGTTGCTGACCGTTCTCTGCAAATTTCCCGAGTGCCTTCGCCGCATACTGGAAGCTTTGGCGTCGCTCGGCGACCCTGCTGACTTTCCGGAACTCGAATTTTACGCTTGTGTTACAGTTTATCCTATCGTTCTTTTGCAGTTGTTGCTGTCATGTTGGACAGACGTCAGACAAAACACAAGACGACCCTACCTCACCGCTCCACCTGTGTCCTTCATTTTCTTTGGTTGGTTGTCACCTCTCATACTTAGGAGATCACGAAGATGCCTTCAGGTTGAAGATATCTACAGCATACCGCCGGACATGATGACTCAGCGAAACCATAGTGAGTGGAGTGCGCTTTGGAAAAGAGGAACTGCGATCTGCTGGATACGTAGCGGAAGCTGGATCTTGTGATGTATCCAAACCGCAGCCTTCAATGTTCAAGCCAATCTGGAAAACCTATTGGAAGCCTCTAGTAATTTCGGTAATTCTTTCAATATTAGGAGCCGTACTAAAAATAATTCCATCCTTATTGTTGCACATTCTTTTGGGTTTTATGGTTGGAAACGATCCTAACTGGAAAGGGGTCTTGTACTGCCTAGCTATAGTGAGCGCCAATTTTACATCGCGCCTTCTTTGTGTTCATGTCGACAGGATCCTGTCATTTATTGGGCTAAATGTAAAAGCAGTCTTGGTGGCGGCCATCTACAGAAAGACGCTTATGCTTTCTAGCGAGTCGCAGGTTAACTACACAATGGGGGATCTGGTTAATTTGATTTCCGTGGATGCCGATCGGCTTTATCAACTCAGTGTCGTCTCATCATATGTGGTCACAGGAGTGCCTATGATCATAATCGCGGTTATACTTTTGTGGCAATACCTTGGAGTGGCCTGCCTTGCTGGCGTCGCTGTTATGCTGGTCATCATGCCTATAGGAGCCCTTGCGGTTACCATCGGGAACAAGTACCAAACAGGTCAAATGAAGCTTAAAGATAAGAGGCTCGAAAACGTGGCAGAAATGCTCAACAGCGTGAAGCTTCTCAAACTGTTCGCCTGGGAAAACATTTTCACAGATAAGTGCACGTCCTCGCGGTTAGAAGAGATGGGTTTGCTCAAGAAATATTCTTGCGTGACAGCGGTGAGTGTATGCATTCTTATATGTTCGACAGTGATGGTTTCCTTGGCTAGCTTCGTAACCTACGTGTTGACCAGCAACGATCATGTTCTTGACCCGAGCACTGCGTTTGTGTCGACGGCACTGTTTAACAATATGCAGTACCCGATATTTATAATTCCGGACTTTATCTCCAACGCAGTTCAGACGAGCGTTTCAATGATGAGGATACGAAAGTTTCTGCTATCCTCCGAAGTCGACGACTGTTCCGTGGGAAGACGACCAGATGAGGGTTACGCTGTCTCAGTAAAGAATGCATCATTTTCCTGGTCAAAAGACAAAACCCCGGTTTTGACCAACATTAACCTGACCGTCAAAAGGGGTCACCTGATTGCAGTCGTTGGATCCGTGGGCTCGGGCAAGTCCTCCTTGCTGTCCGCATTGTTGGGAAACCTTCGGGTCTTGTCGGGATCTGTGAGCTGCACAGAAAGTGTGGCGTATGTCCCTCAATGCCCTTGGATTCAAAACAAAACCATAAGAGAAAATGTACTTTTCACGGGTGCCTTTGATGCCAAACTGTACGAGTTGGTTTTGAAGGCGTGTTCGCTTGAGAGAGATTTAGAAATTCTGCCGTGTGGAGACCTGACAGAGATCGGGGAGAGAGGGATTAACTTAAGTGGTGGTCAGAAGCAACGGGTCAGTCTAGCAAGAGCCGCCTACCAGAAGAAAGATCTTTACCTTTTGGACGACCCACTAAGCGCAGTGGATGCTCACGTCGGGGCTTCCTCTTCAAGGACCTCATCGGACCGCGAGGAATGCTGAAAAAAGCCACAAGAATCTTGGTCACCCACAACCTTTCGGTGCTCAATGAGGTCGACTACATTTTCGTCATACAGGAAGGGTCAATTGTTGAGTCTGGCACATTTGAAGATCTTAAACAAGAAGGAAGTGTTTTCTGCAGATTGTTGCATAACTTTTCCAAAAGGGTAAGGAAATTTAAAGAGAACGAGGATCAATCGGCATATCAAGAAACAGTGGCTGTACTGGAGAAAAAAGAGTTGAATGCGACCCTTGTGAAAAGAGAAATAATGGAGGAAGGTTCAATCAGTCTCCAGGTATACAGAACTTACATAAGGCACGCTGGGCCTTTGTTGATAATCGTGGTTTTGTGTTACGCCGCTTACTCAGCACTCGATACGTACATGGGCATTTGGCTGAGCGAATGGACCAATGATTCAATGTTTCTTAACGGAACTAAGTACATGTCCCAGGAAACATATTGGATCGAGGTTTATGCCTCCTCTGTGGTGTCCAGGTGGTTGCTACTTTCCTCGCAGTCATAACCTTGTGGAGGGTGGCGCTCTCAGCCTCCACAAGGCTTCATCAATCGACACTCCATGGTGTGATGAGGGCCCCATTGTCCTTTTTTGATACCAATCCATCCGGTCGCTTATTGAACCGCTTCAGCAAGGACGTTGACCAGCTTGATCTACAACTTCCAGCGGCGGGGCATTATACGCTCGATTTGTTTTTCTTTCTGGCATCATCAATTGTACTCGTATGCATATATATTCCAATGTACATCCTGGTCGTCGCCCCTGTTATGGTCTTCCTGTTTGTTCTCCGTCAAACGTTCGTGGCTCCATTTCGTGACGTGAAGAGGCTTGAAACCGTTTCGCGTTCTCCTGTTAACAGTCACTTTTCAGAAACAGTAGTGGGCTTGAGCAGCGTCAGGAGCTATGGCGTTCAGGGTATTTTCCTTCGAGAGAATGACGACAAGATTGACGTCATGCAAACCTGTACTGTGAACTGCCATTTTTTTTCGTACGGGATACAAGTCTGGTTGGAAGTGGCTTGTGAAGTGCTTTTATTTTCGATGCTGTTGCTACTCATTCACAGTCGCGACAAGATTGGAGAGGGAACAGCTGGCCTTCTGGTGTCGTACTTATTGAATTCTTTGTTCGCGTTCACGTACTTTGTTTTCTACTCAACGGAGCTTGAGGCCTCTTTAATATCAGCCGAACGTTTAGATGAGTACAGTCGTCTCACTCCCGAAGCGCCATGGGTGTCGAACGTGAGACCGAGCCCGCACTGGCCCGCGTTGGGTGCTGTGTCTTTTAAGTCTTACTCAACTCGGTACAGAGAGGGTTTGGACCTGACTCTCAGGGATGTTGATCTCTACGTCAGGCCCGGCGAGAAAATAGGAATCGTCGGACGAACGGGCGCCGGTAAGTCGACTCTAGCCTTGAGCCTCTTTCGTATCATCGAGGCAGCAGCAGGAAAGATTGTAGTGGATGGCGTGGACATTGCAGCATTAGGACTACATGATCTCCGTTCTAGAATAACCATTATACCCCAAGATTCAGTTCTCTTTCGTGGAACCCTACGGTTCAACCTTGACCCGGCCGGGCAGCATGATACTGAAGAGTTGTGTTCGGCACTGGAAAAATCTCATCTCGGAGATGTCTTCAAGAAAAGTGGTGGTCTAGACTTCGAAGTCGCAGAGGGTGGTCAAAACCTCAGCGTGGGACAGAGGCAGCTGGTTTGTCTCGCGAGGGCTGTGTTAAGAAAGACGAAGATACTTGTCCTTGACGAAGCCACTGCCTCAGTGGACATGAAGACAGACTTGCTCGTTCAGCACACCTTGAGAGACGTGATGAGTGGTTGCACTGTCCTGACTATAGCTCATCGTCTTGACACCGTTCTTAATTCGGATCGCATTGTTGTGATGGATCAAGGAAGGGTAATTGAAGTAGGTAGTCCGGCAGAATTATTAGCTGATTCAAAATCGTCCTTCCACGCTATGGCTTGTGAAGCGGGAGTTGCAGTGCCTGGGTTGCATGCTGCTAGCGCAGCTATTGCTCCAACTGGCCAAGCTGAGTTTCTTGCCGGATAGTAGACCGCGTAGCATCGTGGCAAACCTCCTGCTGAGTTAGCGGCAGATAGTTTACGGTCGTGTACAAAGCCAACAAAGCCACAGGCGCGGACGGCCAATGACTTTATACGCAAGCGTCATACCGGTGTCTAGAGGAAGCACCCTCAGAGAGCATGGGCCGGTTGCGAAAGATTACTGGATATGCAACATCCGGCTATTAGGAGCAGAGCTGCGTAGAGTGCTACCAAGAATTGCAAGGTGAAATGGCGGGATGATGATAGCCGCCAATCTCGTATCTAGTAACGCTCCTCAAATTTCTGCTTTAGGCAGAGGCATGGCCGGCGCACGTTGTTCGATGCCGTCAATGGCTTTGTCCAGGATTGTAGGCTGTAAGAAGAGCACCTAAATATTTGCTTAGTAAAAATAAAGTCAACCACTTGATAATGAGCGCCTTAAAGTACGAACACCATGATCGGCGTATTCAACAACCTGGGGTTACTCTGGACAGCGTACTAGCAACGGGCATGGAAGAACCATTGTAAAAGACTTGTTGTATGCGTAATATTCTGAATGTTGCTTTGATGTTTTGTATATTCACGTGTCTTCGTTTTTGTGTATCGATGTGAGTGTTGATTCATAGCAGGCTGGGTGCATGACCCTTCCCGTCAAATAATGTATAAACATGCATTGTAATTGCAGGTACACGTTTCCAGAATGTACACTTTGTAAAATTCCTCTTACCACTTTGCTCTTTGGTTGTATTGATTTGTGATTTATGACTTTTTTTGCATAAAGATGGTGGCAAGTTGGATGATTCATAAAGTTGAAATGAACGTAAAGAGACACGGACAATTCATTAATTCATCAATTTATGAATTTTTTGTTTGCGATTCGGAGCTAGGCGCTGTTAATACAGTTTGAGTGGAGATGAGAGGTTTTGTATTGTGGTTGAAAATAATTTTCAATCGCTCATTGAGTTTTGTGAGGTGCCCTTGTTTGTTGGCAAATAACCTAGCCAAAATATTGAACACGGAGTGGTGAAGGAAAACCTCTAGGCGTTCTTACTTCTGATAATGTGTGCATTGTTACTTGCTGGAATATGCGATGAAGCAGTTTTCAGATGCTTAGACGCCGATAGCTGAACAGGCCTATTGTGGTTTGACTACGTTCAACTGTGAAACATGATGATGTTACCTGTGTTAATTAACCCTACCGAAAAATCCGGTATAAGTTTTCGCTATCTGGATTATGGAACCGGAAATCTATCTGGATTCTACCTGGGTTCTATCTGGAACTTAGGTTTTTTAGAAATTATTGCTTTGTTGCAGTCTGGATTTCGGGTTTCCAGAAACAAATATCCGGTTCCATAATCCGGATAGCGAAAAGTTACACGGATTTTTCGGTGGGTTACATGTGCTGATAAGCAAAACGTTTAAAACCATCTCAGTGTCATGTTCTATCTAGACAGGGCTACGACTCACGTTTCGACCTTTGTTGACGCTGTTGCAGAAAAAAAAAGTCTTAATAGAAACTGCCATTAACGGCGTCATCTGGAAATATCTCCTGTTCCTCAAGTGGGCGAAATCCCTGGTTAACGTGTCTGTTTTTTTATTATTGTTTTTGCAGCCCACACACGGTTGGATACCTGTTGGGTGAAAATTGTCAGCAAATGGACAGCCGCAATAAATATTCCATTACACGTGAGTTCCGCACGGTGGTGATGCATGAAGTTACAGGCGCGATCCGCTGGTTTACTCTCCCCGAACCAATTTTGGCGTAAGCAAAGCGCCACGGGGAACTACGCGCCTGACTACGTCGACCTCTAACAACACTGCATTCAAGTCTAGCATAATCACCGAATCACAGCTACGGTTGTGAGAATTTGGTACGCTGCAGCAGCATTGGCAACTTGCATACTTGGCTGCCTGAGCCTCCAACGGTTTGCGTTTCATTCCGGTCTTCTCTGTCGACAAGTGTCTCTCGATCGCACATTCGAATAAGCGGCGCAGCTGCCCGCTTACTTCCTTCTCGCCTTTTTCGCCGAACGGCGTACGCCTTCCTGGGAGCTGCTAACACGAAAACTAAAGGTAGTTAAAGCAAAAAATGCGTCCTCACACAACATGTTGGTTGGATAGGCTGTTTCGGAGCAAAAACCTCCGCAAGGTTATGGTTTCGGTGGTAGCTTCAGCGCAATCGCGGCAATACAGGTTTGCAAGTCCTGCTTGAGGGCGCCGCCATCTTGCTCGGTTGGGGTGCGCTTGGATGCGTCATAATCCGATTACGAAGCCACGGGCTGTGTTCCAAAATTTACCCGATCCGACTCCGGAGTAAAGGTTTCGTACCGTGGCGTTTCGAAACTTACTCGCGCTTACTCGATGACGTGAGAACTCGCGTTCCAGAAGTGGGTTGTTCACTCCGGAGTAATTACTCACGCTACCCTCCTCGATCGGGGGTAACCTCGGATCAAGTCGAGTAAATACGTCACGTGATCTGTTCGTCGTCTGCGTTCTGCGCCGACAGCCGTCAAAGCTCGTTTGCTCCGTTGAATTTCTTTTTTTTGTGGCGGACGTTCGAAATGACAAAGAATGAGGTGGCGCAATTTATGTGTGGTTATTGCAATTGGCTGCTTTCAACGCAGGAAAGGATTGCACCACAACCAGACCGTGCACCTTTCGTAAGAAAGGTATACTTGTGGTTATTATCAGAGTGCGAGTGTAAACAGCAGCTTCTCCGCATCCACGTCCTCGGCGTTGGTTCGAACTCCGTATTATTACGTTAAAGGATGAAAATGTCCGAACGCCAGTAGATAATGTAGAAATTTCTTTTTTTTTCTTTTCTCACCAGAGTGTGTGTAATAAGACGATAACGCTTGTAAAGCCGTGAAGGCATCGAAGATGTCTTGTATATGACCAGTCAACAACCCCACCACGTCTCTTTCCCCAAGAAATTGCCTATAATGGTTTCGAAGTTCTCATTGCGATTTTGTAATCACATTCGCGTCAAAGCGAACGTATGTTACATATCTACTGTCGAGTAAGCCCCATGCGCTCTACCGCTACACCGTGTGGAAGAAATTTCCGCAAAACTCAATCGATGCAAAGTTACAATATGTTGAACTTTCTCGTTTAGGACTACCATGATTGACTAAGCTTACTAGCGATCGCGCTGATTAATAAAAAAATTGACCGCATCTCCACGTGGTGAATGATGTTGATTGGGGCGAAGCTCTGGTGGTGCTTGTCTGCGTAGACGCTGAGCCGCAGCATGCCGAGCCTTTCGTTCGTTTTCATCCATGTCAGAAAGAGAATGTGTGGTATGGAACGTGGTTATATACGCATTTGAGCATTTGACCGCAGCGCCCTCTCGTCTATAAACGTTGAGACAATGCATGCAAAGTTTAACGCGATTATATACGCATTTGACCGCAGCGCCCTCTCCTGTATAGACGTTGAGCGGCTACATGCAACGTTTCATCCATGACATCCCCAGCTCTTGAGTTACTACCACATCTCAGAGCCTCCTACTCGTCCCGCAGTCGTGGCCGAGTGGTTAAGGCGATGGATTAGAAATCCATTGGGGTCTCCCCCGCACAGGTTCGAATCCTGTCGACTGCGCAAACAAATTTTTTTTATCTTTTTTTTTTCATCTTTTTTTGCCCTGACATGAGCACGTGAGATCACGAGCAGGAGCACCAGCACCGGACGCCGGACGCTCGGACACTGGACGGACATACGGACATGGCATAGCCCCTAAGGAGCTTTGCCCCTAAAACAAAACTTTTTATGTCTAACTGAAAGAAGTAAGTAATTTTGATCTGAATACACAGCCCAAAACAAATCGACATCTTGTAAACCCATCTCAGGGTTTACAAAATGTCGATTCATACTACCAGCTCGCCTGCATTCTAACACTGCTTCCAAAAGGAAGGTGAGCAAAATGGAGCTGGTGGAGCCGCTCTCAGAAAACGCCGCGTCGTCACTGTCAAAGAAAAACTTCGAAGCGGTTAACATTATCGTCTCTTCGAGTGGTTTCTCCATGATCAAAAAAGATCGTCTGCTATTTTCTGCCATCGCTGTTGTGTTTTAACTGTTGCCGTAGCCCGAAGACGAAGCCAATCCAAGACGAAGCTCAAGACGAAGCCAGCTCGCTTGCACCTTTGGATTTAATTGCATCATAATCAAAAGGTCGTCGGCTATTTTCTGCCATCGCTGTTGTGTTTTCTTTTTGCCGTAGCCCAAGACGAAGCCAATCCGCGTAGTATCCAGATGATTATCCCGGCCGTTCCAAAATCTAGTCGCGTATCGTTTACTCGCGATGTCACGTGGTATTAACCGCTGACGTAGGATGGCAGGTTGCTCGGGTAAGATTTGGACCGCAGGCTTTGCTAAGGCGTGTGTAATCAGATTATGGCCGCGCCCAGGCGCTCCCCGAAGGAGCAAGATGGCGGCGCCGTGAGACCGCACTTGCAAACTTGTATACTCAGTTTTACTTGGAGTCTATGACCCGATGGAGCCAATCAAGGTAAAGTCGCTTTATACTTCTTTTACAAGTAACGAGAACCAATACAAAGGACAAAGGACATATCGCTGGAACAAAATGGCGTCATTCAGTACAGTCTTCCACAGTGCGCCCCCATTCCCTTCCTAAAATCTGCACCGTCACGCAGTCCGCGGTTCAAAGAAGGTCGCTACTGGTAGGAAGCTCTTATCTAGGAACTTTAAATCTAGAGCAGATCCAAAAGTGCACATTCACGGCACTCCTTGTCTTTGTGAATTTTGTCTTTCACCGGTGTATATATATATATATATATATATATATATATATATATATATAGCAGGGTGTTTTTTTTCACAACATATTTATTTAACAAACAGCCTAAAAATAGCGTGTGCAGTTGTGTGTAGTGTGAGTTGTGCGTGCGTGAGTGTGTACAGGAAGGCATAGTGGGCTAAGTTGTAACGATCAGTCGGCTAATTAATTAAAATTCGTTAATTAACTTTTTTATTAATGCAAATAGACATATGGTTCCGAACTTGCTCAACGTCATCGAAAGTCACCGAAAATCACGCACTTTCAGAAAGACTTTGAGCGCGTGAGAAGCGTAGTAGTGCACTAAATTTACCACCGGAGCAGGTACAAGGCTGGGGCTAGATAAGAGACGGAAAAATTGCGCGGCCGCATATCGCAACCTCCAGCTTTGTACCTGCTCCACGAGCCGGCTAGCGTGAAGTGCACTACTACGGTTCCATCCGCCAAGCTGTTCCGCTGCAAAATGACCTCTGACCTACTGTTTTCGAGACTTCGGCTAAGTAAGTTTCTAATTGCAACCATATGTCTACTGTCATCACTTAAAGTTAATTAACGAATTTTAATTAATTAGCCGAATGCATAAATTTTCGCTCTCTATAATATATCCCCCTTCCTTATAACTCACCTTCGTAGGCAGCGTATCTAACTTTCCGCGGCTTTTTTAAACAAATCTGTTAAACTCAAAAAAACACCCTATATGCATATGGATATATATATCCATATATATATATATATGCATATATATATATATATATATATATATATATATATATATATATATATATGTGTGTGTGTGTGTGTGCATATGGCTCGTGTGCGTGCGTGTGTGTTAGAAAGGGCATACCTTAGATGTACTCATATATTTCTTGGACGACGTTCCGAGCGGGGAATGCTCTTCATCAGGTCATGGCAGAGTGCGGACGGTCAACATCAAAACAAAGTCAGCGGGCAATCAACGCTACAAAAAGAATATAAAAAAGGGAGAGAGAGAGAAGGGAAGGAGAAAACGAAGAAGGTCTAATGGTTTGCTCTGTAGGCGGTCGTTCCTATGCACGGGTCTCAAACCGCCGCGCACGACCGACGGGTCATCAAAAACCACCCGCGTCTCTCTCCCCTCTCTCTAAAAAAGAAAAAAAAAGACAAACTTCGTTGATGGAATTAAGAGAACACTAGACCAAAGCCCCGCGGGGTCGGTCGGTGGGGCAAGAAGACAACACACCGAGTCGAGAGGGGGCGCTGCCTAACGATTAAGTTACACCTCGACATCCCCCCCTTTGTCTCGGGCGCGCCGACAACCACAAGCATCGCCCAGCCCCTGCGCCAGGAGCAAAACATCCCTCGAGATGAATGGCTGCCGGTGTAGAAGACGCTTCTTAAACGAGAGTTTGTTCTACCGTTCTCCCGTCAATACGGGAGTCCGCGGACGCATAACAATTACGGTTGTAAGCAGCTCAGTATTCCGCCGCCCCTTTAACTTTAACTTTTGAACCAAGTGTCGGTTTCGTGCTGAAACTTTGGCATCCTGTTCGGACCTCTAGCGCTACCTTTGGGCGTAGAATAACCGTCTGACGATGCGCGTACTTTAGTTTGCGGTGAACAAAAACCACGTAAATTGTTTTCGTGACACCCTGTACGTGAAATAATGCTAGAACTAACACACTTGCGCGTCCGCGCATTTGTCAGCGCAGTGAACGATTTGTGCGATGGGCCATCCCGAGAAGCACAGGTGCTTGTAAAAGCTGGCGATGTAATTAGCAGTGCACTAGAGCAGGTCGATGGGCTGAGAAACCAGCTGCAGCTTTTTGTTTCGTTGGTGGCAGTTTTCGTGCGCACGATGCTGCAGCCAAACCCATAAGCGCGTGCAAGCCCGCGCTCCGGGTTTTGAGACATGCATTTTATCGCGAGCACTCGATTAGTGGAAGAACGCTTCAAAGCAGCGACCTCGAGCTGAAGCAGCCGTACTGGTTTTCACTAAAGAAAAGTGCTCCCCAGACTGTGCTTTTTGATATAAACATATAATGTAGTAATGTGATCTTGAAGGCGTTTAACGGGGCGAAGATTAAGCCACCGGGAGATGTGCAATTGACGGTGATGTAGAAGGCAAGGCGTTGAAAATGAGGATGTGAATTATCGATTTCGAAGTCGGCGCATTAGGAAGCACCAGGACAAGGTTTTCGTCAGGATAAGCTCTTTGCTGTGGCCGGGGTGGTCGCTAACATCGTCGTAGTAAAAATACTTAAAAACATGTGCCACACAATTGTTCGTAAATAAAAATGACCCTGGAACCCTGTCGAAAATAACAGCGTCAAGGCGACGAAAAGAAAATGATAAGCTGTGAACAGAAAGTAACCCGTCTGTAACCGCACGATGTGGAGGTGGATTTAAAAATGACGAGATGAACACTCAGGAGAAAATGGGCCGCCGATTTTTTAACGATGTATAGCAGGAAACACGACAATTATTCATTTTCCCCATGTCTGCAATAAAGATTTATTCTCTCTTCTCGGGATTACTCAAACGCAACGCGCTTATGCGGGTGGGAAGGACGTCGACTGCATCACTAGTCTCGTGTCCTCACTGTCGGAGATTTTTTTCTTTCTTAAAACGATTGCAATATAAAAGCACGTTTATTTCTGCAATTGTGCGCCATGCTCAATATTCTTTTCCGCCACGACACTGTTTTCAGCATCACTGCGATATAGAAGAAATGTAGGTACAAACGCAACGTCGTTATCTTTTGCTTGTATAGTTGGACGGGAAGCGATGACCCTGAATACGTCAGCGCACACCAGCTGCGAGCACGTGGAGTGAAAGTTCATGTTGCAGATCCCAGGGATCATCGGCTTGATCCCCGCTCCCGCCCCTTTGGATACAGCTGAGTATCGTACCACTGTGTGTTCAGGCATCACTACTTCGTGATGCTCGTCAAAAGCCTCGGCGCAATAACTGCATGTTGTTTGTACAGGGTTAAGCACAATATCCATACTTGGAAGGCAGACCTAGCTTGCACTGTATAAACACAGATGTGCACTGCGCCTTTTTTTTAAATCTGAAACGTTTATTGTCTAAGTCTTCAGATGACGTGAAGCAAAAAAAAAAAAAACAACAACGTCCCTGCTAACTTCCCGCCAAAGTTAACGGGGAAAATGAGGACACATGGTTTGATGCCACGTGACCTACCCACAAATTCAGTTTTCCCGCTAAATTTAGCGTTCAAATTAACACGTGACTTGCCCCAGCCCGTCATTCCCCAAACTCTATGGACACAGGCCGACCCGACGGGGAAAGTTTATAGGCTCTGGGCAGGGTTCCAGAGAGCGCCACCGTCGGTTGAAAACCAGCGCCACCGTGGCCACATGAGGCAACACTGGGACGGCTAAAATCGGCAGCGCCGCTGGCCTACCCTTGCGAGATTACGTTATTACTAACCCGAGCGCTGTGTTGTCGCGTGCTACAGAACCGACTGCTTTAAGAATCTGTCAAACGTTAACTATATAAGTGTGCATGCGTGTGTTGTTGCGTCGTTCTATCATTAGGGAATTTTAGTGCGTGCCTTCCTCGATAGCTAGAGACAACCCAAAACGGAAGGCTAGCAGAACAAAATTGAACATCCTGATGTTACGGCCAAATATAAGTGTAAGCAAGCAGACATGGCAGTTTTCTTCTTCCTTTTTTTACATTGTTTGCGCGCGCCTCAAGATAACAAAAGCGAAGACTTCGTCGAGCTTCCCTCCTTTTCGAAAACGGAACTAAAAGAAGTGCCACCCCCCCCCCCCACACCTTCCCTCTTACCCTTACCCACCCCTTTTTTTCCAAGCGAACTCTTCCCGCATGAATAGCTGACCTGATTTTGGTGATTAGCTTGTTTCCAGTACCCTCGTCGCCGTGTTGAAGACGATTATAGTGTCTGAGAAATGTGTTTTCCGAGCAAGCTGGCTGTAGTTTGGCTGGTGTCATACGCAGTCGCTCGTCGCAACCTGATGGTCGTTCTCGTCGATTTAATATGCTGTTCACTTTTACATTGAACAGAAATAAACGCCGCATAGATAAAGTTTTCTCCTAGGGTAAGTACATTTTTTTTTAAATTATTTCTGAGTCGATTGTTTCTGCGCAGCGGGGACGAAGTTAGAACCGGAGAGACATAGTTGGAAATAGAGCAACCATCTTGGGCAGCTACGCGATCATGCTAAACGCGCAAACGACAGTCCGTTCTGCAATCGGCGAAGCGGAGAAGACTCTCACTTTGGTTTTCGGTAACTACGCTCAAACGTCCATAAAACGTCGTTCGATCAAGTAGTGTCCGCAGAGCAGAGAGCAGTGAGAATATCAAAGGACTTATCTGACTCTAGAATCATCGCATCGAATCCAAAGACAACGCCGGGCTACGAGCATATTAATTCCAAATACTGAGTCAAATAGCGCATTCAGAAATTCATCTCAAGTCAGGAATTGTGAACGGAATGCTTATTTTACACGTTTTACGTTATTTATTCACCTTCGACAGCGTTGTATTTTCCACAGCATCGACGGAAACCTGCGGAGCTTCACGCCTGCTAAGCTTCCGGGGTTACGACCAGGGTGTGAGATAGACAGGTGGGGAAACGGCCCATAGAAGCCTACCGCAGCGCCGTGACCGGATTGTGTACTCGTCTGCTTGCGGGTACCCCCGATTTGCGACAGATGGCGCTGCGGCGAGAGGAAAAAAATCGGAATCGGATTTGCATGGAACTTTATAGGAGAGTGCGCAAAATAAACCGAGAGCACGACAGTCCTCCATTGAAAATCCACGAGAAACCATCTCCGTCAGTTTAGCCGGTCGCCACCGGTCGCCCACCCGGAGTGAGAGTTCGCGGTGCTCCACATAGATGGCGCCACAGAAAAAGAGAAACCGAGGGGGACACAATCCGGTCGCTCATTTGGCTCTCGTTTCCCCACCTGTCTATCTTACACCCTGGTTACGACAGTCCGGTACGCAACAGTGCCTACAGCTTCGGCATTTTGCACTTCTGCGACATCCGATAGCAATGTTAAGAATAAAAGACCAAAAACGCACGTATAAACACCTTCAAATTAATGCGTGAACAGCCCCACGAGCAAGCAGGCTCGCCGAGAGGGCCTTCTCAGTGTTGCAAATATTTTGTGCTAGATGGCGCAACGTGTCACAACAGAAGTTTGGTGTGACACTGACACAAATGAATCACTCGGGTGGAGAGGAGTAGATTGAGCTGCAGGAACAGCTCGAGAAGAAATGCCTGGAGGTTACTAGCGCTAAACCAAGAACGTTTCACGTAGCAATGCGGTTACAGTCATGTCTCGTTAATATGGACCCAGCTAATATGGATACCCTGCTATATGAACACCATTTTCGGGACAAACTGGGAAAATGTATGTTTTTTCTGGTTAATATGGACGATTTTTGGGGAGGATGGAGGTGTCCATATTAACGAGACATCACAGTAATTGCAAAGCAATTGGCGTGATTTTTACGTATTTTTTTATGTAGTTGCGTAACA
>JAZHYW010025691.1:0-60811 GCA_037355805.1 Ixodes ricinus | reverse complement strand
AGTAACCCGTCTCCAAACGCGCCATGGGTAGGTAGGTGAAGTTAAGAACGGAAAAGCCAAACACTCAAAAGCAAATGGGCCACCTGTTTTTCAACGGTGTATAGTACAAGACAGAACAAAAAATTTTCCCCATGTCTGCGACACTAAAACGCAATGCGCTTTTGCGGGTGGGAAGGACGTCGACTGCATCTTTAGTCCCGAGTCCTAACCGTCGGAGTTGTTTCTTTTCCCATAAAACAATTGCAATATAAAAACTCGTTTTTTTGTTGTGATTTTGCGCTAAGCTACAATGTTCCTTTCCGCCAGGGACACTGTTTTTTTAATATTACTGCGATGTAGAAAGGCTGTAGAGTACAGACGTAACGTCATTATCTTTCGTTTTTTTTATAGTTAACGGGGAGCGGTGCCGCCGAATGCGTCAGCGTACACCAGCTGCGAGCACGTGGAGCGAAAGTTCGCGCTGCAGAACACAGGGATCCTGGGTTTGATGTGCAGGTATCACTACTTCGTGATACTCGTCAAAGGCTCCAGCGCACTGACTAGATGTTGTATGTACAGCGAAAACCACAATCTCCATACTTGGAGGACAGACCTAGCCTGCACTCTATAAGCACGGATGTGCACTACGCTTTTTGTTTTGTTTTGTTTAAATGTGAAACGTTAATTGGCTGGGTTTTCAGCTGACGTGAAGCCACAAAGAACGACCCCTGCTATCTTCCTCGCTAAATTTGACGGGGAAAATGACGTCACATGGCTTGATGCCACGTGACCCACAATCAAATTCAGATTTCCCGTCAAATTTAGTGTTAAAGATAACACGTGACCGGCTGCAGCCGGTCATTCCCCATACTTTATGGACACAGGCCGACCCGAGGGCGAAAGTCAATGGGTCAATGAGTAAATGAATCACTGGGTGGAGAGGAGTGGATTGACCTGCAGGAACAGATCGAGAAGAAATGCCTGGACGTCTCTAGCGCTAAACCAAAAACGTTTCACGTAGCAATACAAATACGTAATCGCAAAGCAATTTGCGCGATTTCTACGTATTTTTTTATGTAGTTGCGTAACAGCATTACGCGATTCCGGCTAAAACGACGAACGTTTTGCCGGCATCTGCAACATCCGCTCGTTTTTACCATTGTATTTCGGGAGTAGATGTTTACAAAGATACGTCACTGGGCAGCTGCATTCTATCCTATTTTTTGGCCAGTGTTCACGCAGTCGCTAGTGCGCAGCCTCGGGACTAACGGTGCCCTGGTGAACTGTTATTGTTTTGAAGAGGGGGATCGTCAAAGGCTGCTGCGTATACTTACGAGTGAGTGATGACTCCTTTTGCACTGTGCCTTTGTGGGACTGGAATTATACCTGGTACTCGGAATACCCAAAGCTTACACCATGCTTCGAGTCTACAGTTCTTGTTTACACGCCAGCAACTGTTCTCGTGTCCTTCGCCCTTGTCCCATGCCTGGTGGGACGATGGAAAAAGCAAGCCCTTCACTGTGAGCCACTTTCCTGGACTCCATTGAGTCTGTTCAAGATCGTCGCCAGTTTTCTGTTGACCCTCACTTATTTTATCTTGCTCGCATACAGACTGGTCCTTGGGGAATACGACGGTTCATCTGTGACGGCAGATGTTGTACATATCATCACCTTCACAATCACAATGCTCATTCAGGAGACTGATCGAAAAAACGGAAGTGGATCTTCGATGGGGCTGTTTTTCTTTTGGTTGCTGACCGTTCTCTGCAAATTTCCCGAGTGCCTTCGCCGCATACTGGAAGCTTTGGCGTCGCTCGGCGACCCTGCTGACTTTCCGGAACTCGAATTTTACGCTTGTGTTACAGTTTATCCTATCGTTCTTTTGCAGTTGTTGCTGTCATGTTGGACAGACGTCAGACAAAACACAAGACGACCCTACCTCACCGCTCCACCTGTGTCCTTCATTTTCTTTGGTTGGTTGTCACCTCTCATACTTAGGAGATCACGAAGATGCCTTCAGGTTGAAGATATCTACAGCATACCGCCGGACATGATGACTCAGCGAAACCATAGTGAGTGGAGTGCGCTTTGGAAAGAGGAACTGCGATCTGCTGGATACGTAGCGGAAGCTGGATCTTGTGATGTATCCAAACCGCAGCCTTCAATGTTCAAGCCAATCTGGAAAACCTATTGGAAGCCTCTAGTAATTTCGGTAATTCTTTCAATATTAGGAGCCGTACTAAAAATAATTCCATCCTTATTGTTGCACATTCTTTTGGGTTTTATGGTTGGAAACGATCCTAACTGGAAAGGGGTCTTGTACTGCCTAGCTATAGTGAGCGCCAATTTTACATCGCGCCTTCTTTGTGTTCATGTCGACAGGATCCTGTCATTTATTGGGCTAAATGTAAAAGCAGTCTTGGTGGCGGCCATCTACAGAAAGACGCTTATGCTTTCTAGCGAGTCGCAGGTTAACTACACAATGGGGGATCTGGTTAATTTGATTTCCGTGGATGCCGATCGGCTTTATCAACTCAGTGTCGTCTCATCATATGTGGTCACAGGAGTGCCTATGATCATAATCGCGGTTATACTTTTGTGGCAATACCTTGGAGTGGCCTGCCTTGCTGGCGTCGCTGTTATGCTGGTCATCATGCCTATAGGAGCCCTTGCGGTTACCATCGGGAACAAGTACCAAACAGGTCAAATGAAGCTTAAAGATAAGAGGCTCGAAAACGTGGCAGAAATGCTCAACAGCGTGAAGCTTCTCAAACTGTTCGCCTGGGAAAACATTTTCACAGATAAGTGCACGTCCTCGCGGTTAGAAGAGATGGGTTTGCTCAAGAAATATTCTTGCGTGACAGCGGTGAGTGTATGCATTCTTATATGTTCGACAGTGATGGTTTCCTTGGCTAGCTTCGTAACCTACGTGTTGACCAGCAACGATCATGTTCTTGACCCGAGCACTGCGTTTGTGTCGACGGCACTGTTTAACAATATGCAGTACCCGATATTTATAATTCCGGACTTTATCTCCAACGCAGTTCAGACGAGCGTTTCAATGATGAGGATACGAAAGTTTCTGCTATCCTCCGAAGTCGACGACTGTTCCGTGGGAAGACGACCAGATGAGGGTTACGCTGTCTCAGTAAAGAATGCATCATTTTCCTGGTCAAAAGACAAAACCCCGGTTTTGACCAACATTAACCTGACCGTCAAAAGGGGTCACCTGATTGCAGTCGTTGGATCCGTGGGCTCGGGCAAGTCCTCCTTGCTGTCCGCATTGTTGGGAAACCTTCGGGTCTTGTCGGGATCTGTGAGCTGCACAGAAAGTGTGGCGTATGTCCCTCAATGCCCTTGGATTCAAAACAAAACCATAAGAGAAAATGTACTTTTCACGGGTGCCTTTGATGCCAAACTGTACGAGTTGGTTTTGAAGGCGTGTTCGCTTGAGAGAGATTTAGAAATTCTGCCGTGTGGAGACCTGACAGAGATCGGGGAGAGAGGGATTAACTTAAGTGGTGGTCAGAAGCAACGGGTCAGTCTAGCAAGAGCCGCCTACCAGAAGAAAGATCTTTACCTTTTGGACGACCCACTAAGCGCAGTGGATGCTCACGTCGGGGCTTCCTCTTCAAGGACCTCATCGGACCGCGAGGAATGCTGAAAAAAGCCACAAGAATCTTGGTCACCCACAACCTTTCGGTGCTCAATGAGGTCGACTACATTTTCGTCATACAGGAAGGGTCAATTGTTGAGTCTGGCACATTTGAAGATCTTAAACAAGAAGGAAGTGTTTTCTGCAGATTGTTGCATAACTTTTCCAAAAGGGTAAGGAAATTTAAAGAGAACGAGGATCAATCGGCATATCAAGAAACAGTGGCTGTACTGGAGAAAAAAGAGTTGAATGCGACCCTTGTGAAAAGAGAAATAATGGAGGAAGGTTCAATCAGTCTCCAGGTATACAGAACTTACATAAGGCACGCTGGGCCTTTGTTGATAATCGTGGTTTTGTGTTACGCCGCTTACTCAGCACTCGATACGTACATGGGCATTTGGCTGAGCGAATGGACCAATGATTCAATGTTTCTTAACGGAACTAAGTACATGTCCCAGGAAACATATTGGATCGAGGTTTATGCCCTCCTCTGTGGTGTCCAGGTGGTTGCTACTTTCCTCGCAGTCATAACCTTGTGGAGGGTGGCGCTCTCAGCCTCCACAAGGCTTCATCAATCGACACTCCATGGTGTGATGAGGGCCCCATTGTCCTTTTTTGATACCAATCCATCCGGTCGCTTATTGAACCGCTTCAGCAAGGACGTTGACCAGCTTGATCTACAACTTCCAGCGGCGGGGCATTATACGCTCGATTTGTTTTTCTTTCTGGCATCATCAATTGTACTCGTATGCATATATATTCCAATGTACATCCTGGTCGTCGCCCCTGTTATGGTCTTCCTGTTTGTTCTCCGTCAAACGTTCGTGGCTCCATTTCGTGACGTGAAGAGGCTTGAAACCGTTTCGCGTTCTCCTGTTAACAGTCACTTTTCAGAAACAGTAGTGGGCTTGAGCAGCGTCAGGAGCTATGGCGTTCAGGGTATTTTCCTTCGAGAGAATGACGACAAGATTGACGTCATGCAAACCTGTACTGTGAACTGCCATTTTTTTTCGTACGGGATACAAGTCTGGTTGGAAGTGGCTTGTGAAGTGCTTTTATTTTCGATGCTGTTGCTACTCATTCACAGTCGCGACAAGATTGGAGAGGGAACAGCTGGCCTTCTGGTGTCGTACTTATTGAATTCTTTGTTCGCGTTCACGTACTTTGTTTTCTACTCAACGGAGCTTGAGGCCTCTTTAATATCAGCCGAACGTTTAGATGAGTACAGTCGTCTCACTCCCGAAGCGCCATGGGTGTCGAACGTGAGACCGAGCCCGCACTGGCCCGCGTTGGGTGCTGTGTCTTTTAAGTCTTACTCAACTCGGTACAGAGAGGGTTTGGACCTGACTCTCAGGGATGTTGATCTCTACGTCAGGCCCGGCGAGAAAATAGGAATCGTCGGACGAACGGGCGCCGGTAAGTCGACTCTAGCCTTGAGCCTCTTTCGTATCATCGAGGCAGCAGCAGGAAAGATTGTAGTGGATGGCGTGGACATTGCAGCATTAGGACTACATGATCTCCGTTCTAGAATAACCATTATACCCCAAGATTCAGTTCTCTTTCGTGGAACCCTACGGTTCAACCTTGACCCGGCCGGGCAGCATGATACTGAAGAGTTGTGTTCGGCACTGGAAAAATCTCATCTCGGAGATGTCTTCAAGAAAAGTGGTGGTCTAGACTTCGAAGTCGCAGAGGGTGGTCAAAACCTCAGCGTGGGACAGAGGCAGCTGGTTTGTCTCGCGAGGGCTGTGTTAAGAAAGACGAAGATACTTGTCCTTGACGAAGCCACTGCATCAGTGGACATGAAGACAGACTTGCTCGTTCAGCACACCTTGAGAGACTTGATGAGTGGTTGCACTGTCCTGACTATAGCTCATCGTCTTGACACCGTTCTTAATTCGGATCGCATTGTTGTGATGGATCAAGGAAGGGTAATTGAAGTAGGTAGTCCGGCAGAATTATTAGCTGATTCAAAATCGTCCTTCCACGCTATGGCTTGTGAAGCGGGAGTTGCAGTGCCTGGGTTGCATGCTGCTAGCGCAGATATTGCTCCAACTGGACAAGCTGAGTTTCTTGCCGGATAGTAGACCGCGTAGCATCGTTTCAAACTTCCTGCTGGGTTAGCGGCAGATAGTGTACGGTCGTGTACAAAGCCAACAAAGCCACAGGCGCGGACGGGCAATGACTTTATACGCAAGCGTCATACCGGTGTCTAGAGGAAGCACCCTCAGAGAGCATGGGCCGGTTGCGAAAGATTACTGGATATGCACATCTGGCTATTAGGAGCAGAGCTGCGTAGAGTGCTACCAAGAATTGCAAGGTGAAACGGCGGGATGATGATAGCCGCCAATCTCGTATCTAGTAACGCTCCTCAAATTTCTGCTTTAGGCAGAGGCATGGCCGGCGCACGTTGTTCGATGCCTTCAATGGCTTTGTCCAGGACTGTAGGCTGTAAGAAGAGCACCTAAATATTTGCTGAGTAAAAATAAAGTCAACCACTTGATAATGAACGTCTTAAAGTACGAACACCATGATCGGCGTATTCAACAACCTGGGGTTACTCTGGACAGCGTACTAGCAACGGGCATGGAAGAACCATTGTAAAAGACTTGTTGTGTGCGTAATATTCTGAATGTTGCTTTGATGTTTTGTATATTCACGTGTCTTCGTTTTTGTGTATCGATGTGAGTGTTGATTCATAGCAGGCTGGGTGCATGACCCTTCCCGTCAAATAATGTATAAACATGCATTGTAATTGCAGGTACACGTTTCCAGAATGTACACTTTGTAAAATTCCTTTTACCACTTTGCTCTTTGGTTGTATTGATTTGTGATTTATGACTTTTTTTTTGCATAAAGATGGTGGCAAGTTGGATGATTTATAAAGTTGAAATGAACGTAAAGAGAGACGGACAATTCATTAATTCATCAATTCATGAATTTTTTGTTTGCGATTCGGAGCTAGGCGCTGTTAATACAGTTTGAGTGGAGATGAAAGTTTTTGTATTGTGGTTGAAAATAATTTTCAATCGCTCATTGGGTTTTGTGAGGTGCCCTTGTTTGTTGGCGAATAACCTAGCCAAGGTATTGAACAGGGAGGGGTGGAGGAAAACCTCTAGGCGTTCTTACTTCTGATAATGTGTGCATTGTTACTTGCTGGAATATGCGATGAAGCCGTTTTCAGATGCTTAGACGCCGATAGGTGAACAGGCCTATTGTGGTTTGACTACGTTCAACTGTGAAACATGATGATGTTACCTGTGTTAATTAATCCCTACCGAAAAATCCGGTATAACTTTTCGCTATCTGGATTATGGAACCGGAAATCTATCTGGATTCTACCTGGGTTCTATCTGGAACTTAGGTTTTCAGAAATTATTCCTTTGTCTGCAGTCTGGATTTCGGGTTTCCAGAAACAAATATCCGGTTCCATAATCCGGATAGCGAAAAGTTATACCGGATTTTTCGGTGGGTTACATGTGCTGAATAAGCAAAACGTTTAAAACCATCTCAGTGTCATGTTCCATCTAGACAGGGCTACGACTCACGTTTCGACCTTTGTTGACGCTGTTGCAGAAAAAAAAAGTCTTAATAGAAACTGCCACCAACGGCGTCATCTGGAAATATCTTCTGTTCCTCAAGTGGGCGAAATCCCTGGTTAACGTGTCTGTTTTTTTATTATTGTTTTTGCAGCCCACACACGGTTGGATACCTGTTGGGTGAAAATTGTCAGCAAATGGACAGCCGCAATAAATATTCCATTACACGTGAGTTCCGCACGGTGGTGATGCATGAAGTTACAGGCGCGATCCGCTGGTTTACTCTCCCCGAACCAATTTTGGCGTAAGCAAAGCGCCACGGGGAACTACGCGCCTGACTACGTCGACCTCTAACAACACTGCATTCAAGTCTAGCATAATCACCGAATCACAGCTACGGTTGTGAGAATTTGGTACGCTGCAGCAGCATTGGCAACTTGCATACTTGGCTGCCCGAGCCTCCAACGGTTTGCGTTTCATTCCGGTCTTCTCTGTCGACAAGTGTCTCTCGATCGCACATTCGAATAAGCGGCGCAGCTGCCCGCTTACTTCCTTCTCGCCTTTTTCGCCGAACGGCGTACGCCTTCCTGGGAGCTGCTAACACGAAAACTAAAGGTAGTTAAAGCAAAAAATGCGTCCTCACAAAACATGTTGGTTGGATAGGCTGTTTCGCTGCAAAAACCTCCGCAAGGTTATGGTTTCGGTGGTAGCTTCAGCGCACATCACGGCAATACAGGTTTGCAAGTCCTGCTTGAGGGCGCCGCCATCTTGCTCGGTTGGGGTGCGCTTGGATGCGTCATAATCCGATTACGAAGCCACGGGCTGTGTTCCAAAATTTACCCGATCCGACTCCGGAGTAAAGGTTTCGTACCGTGGCGTTTCGAAACTTACTCGCGCTTACTCGATGACGTGAGAACTCGCGTTCCAGAAGTGCGTTGTTCACTCCGGAGTAATTACTCACGCTACCCTCCTCGATCGGGGGTAACCTCGGATCAAGTCGAGTAAATACGTCACGTGATCTGTTCGTCGTCTGCTTTCTGCGCCGACAGCCGTCAAAGCTCGTTTGCTCCGTTGAATTTCTTTTTTGTGGCGGACGTTCGAAATGACAATGAATGAGGTGGCGCAATTTATGTGTGGTTATGGCAATTTGCTGTTTTCAGCGCAGGAAATGATTGCACCACAACCAGACCGTGCACCTTTCCTAAGAAAGGTATACTTGTGGTTATTATCAGAGTGCGAGTGTAAACAGCAGCTTCTCCGCATCCACGTCCTCGGCGTTGGTTCGAACTCCGTATTATTACGTTAAAGGATGAAAATGTCCGAACGCAATAGATAATGTAGAAATTTCTTTTTTCTTTTTTCTCACCAGAGTGTGTGTAATAAGACGATAACGCTTGTAAAGCCGTGAAGGCATCGAAGATGTCTTGTATATGACCAGTCAACAACCCCACCACATCTCTTTCCCCAAGAAATTGCCTATAATGGTTTCGAAGTTCTCATTGCGATTTTGTAATCACATTCGCGTCAAAGCGAACGTATGTTACATATCTACTGTCGAGATAAGCCCCATGCGCTCTACCGCTACACCGTGTGGAAGAAATTTCCGCAAAACTCAATCGATGCAAAATTACGATATGTTGAACTTTCTCGTTTAGGGCACCTGGACTAGACTTACAGCGATCGCGCTGATTAATAAAAACAATTGACCGCATCTCCACGTGGTGAATGATGTTGATTGGGGCGAAGCTCTGGTGGTGCTTGTCTGCGTAGACGCTGAGCCGCAGCATGCCAATCCTTTCGTTCGTTTTCATCCACGTCAGAAAGAGAATGTGTGGTATGGAACGTGGTTATATACGCATTTGAGCATTTGACCGCAGCGCCCTCTCGTCTATAAACGTTGAGACAATGCATGCAAAGTTTAACGCGATTATATACGCATTTGACCGCAGCGCCCTCTCCTGTATAGACGTTGAGCGGCTACATGCAACGTTTCATCCATGACATCCCCAGCTCTTGAGTTACTACCACATCTCAGAGCCTCCTACTCGTCCCGCAGTCGTGGCCGAGTGGTTAAGGCGATGGATTAGAAATCCATCGGGATCTCTCCCGCACAGGTTCGAATCCTGTCGACTGCTGCAAACAGATTATAATGACTGGTGCACTCCACTTGTAATGGAGAGGTCCCGGGTTTGATACCCGGACCAGGTGGATTTTTTCGGTCGCGCACCAGTCACCTAGCTGTGTTTAGAGATTTGTGTTTGCCCTTTGTCCCTCTAGTTCACCTTCTCCAGGAATTATTTTCATCATGCGCAAACAATTGTTTTTTCATTTTTTATTTTATTTATTTTTATATTTTTATTTATTTGACAAACACACACACACTCACACACACACATAGTATGTGTGTGTGTGGTGTCAAGAAGGAATCGCCTAAGATGTACTCATATATTTATTGAACGACGTTCCAAGCGGGGAACGTTCTTCATCAGGTCATGGCAGAGTGGGGACGCTCAACACCAAAACAAACAGTCAACAAACAATCGACGCGACACAAAAAAAGGGAGAGAGAGAGAGAGAAAAAGAGAAGGGGAAGGAGAAAACGAAGAAGGTCTAATGCAGGGGTGCACAACATACGGCCCGCGGGCCGCATGCGGCCCGCGCGCGCTTTTTTAGCGGCCCGCGGCCCAGCTCAGCGCAGAAAGTTGCTTACTATGCCATTCAATCCGCCAAGCGCCCGTTCCGCTTGGCAAGCAGCAGTGCAACCCTCTGACCTACTTTTCTCAGTCTTCGGCGAAGTAACTACTCTCCACTAATCCCGCTGACAACAATAAAACAGCGCGTGCAGCCATCCCTGTCCATGGTGTGGTTCTGTTTCAACATGTTTGTAAACAGAATGCAAAATCTTCTCGCTCTCTCTCAACAGATCCCCTTCCCTCTTTCACCACGGGGCTATCAATCCTCTCGCCTCCTTTTGGGATTCTTAGGGGTTGCATCGTCAGATCGGAGGACTCCGATCCGACGATGCAACTGGAGCTCATCGACCTCCAGTGTCCACCAGCGCTGAAGACGATGCATCGCGAATCTCAGCCGCATCAGTTCAACAAAAACCTGGACAAGAACAAGTACGAAACCTGGTGGACCACGCCTTGAAACTGTAATCACTTTTCGGGAGCACGTATGTTTGTGAGCAGACCTTCGCACTGATGACTCTCAACAAGAACCACCTTCGATCTGCCATGACGGACATGACATTGCGAGATGTGCTAAAGACGGTAACGAGTGCGATGACACCTGGTATCGGAAGCCTGACCGCAGCCGAAATATGCAACACGTCACACTAGGTGCGGCCCGCACAGTTTTCAATAAACGTAATTTTGGCCCGCCTAAGTTTTCAGTTGACGCACCCCTGGTCTAATGGCTTGCTCTGGTAGGCGGTCGTTCCTATGCACAGGTCTCAAACCGCCGCGCACGACGGGTTATCAAAAACCACCCGCGTCTCTCTCTCTCTCAAAAAAAAAGGAAAAAAAGACAAACTTCGTTGAGGGAATTAAGAGAGCACTAGACCAAAGCACTGCGGGGTCGGTCGGTGGGGCAAGAAGACAACACATCGAGTCGAGAGGGGACGCTGCCTAACGATTAAGTTACACCTCGACATCCCCCCTTTGTCTCGGGCGCGCCGACAACCACAAGCATCGCTCAGCCCCTGTGCCAGGAGCAAAACATCCCTCGAAATGAATGGCTGCCGGTGTGGAAGACGCTTCTTAGAGAGAGTTTGTTCTATCGTTCTCCCGTCAATACGGGAGTTCGCGGACGCATAACAATTACGGTCATGAGCAGGTCAGTATTCCGCCGCTCCGTTTATGCCGGCTCGTAGAATCAGACTTGTGCTCGTTACATGAAAAATGTAATGGATTACCGTTACAAATTACTTTCGCTGAAAAGTAACGGATTATTTTACTCGTTACGTTACAAATTACTTTCACGTCACTTTTTCCGTACACTTATCCAGAAATGTCTCAGAATGCATCCTTGGGTGTGAACTGGTATTGTATGGATTCATTCATTCGAATAATAATTTTAAATCTTTCTATTCAAAGGCTTGTATTCCAACTTGTCAACATTAAAATGGCGGCCCCAAATAACGGTCGTTATTTTTGGTGGCAAGTGAAGGTTTTGTCTTTTAAACTAGACAAATTGTCACAATTTTCATCCGGTGGCCAGTGAAATAAGTTTGTAACCATAGTTCCTCCACGCGCAGTTAATACTTCGTAGTCCCGTGAACCGCACGTGCAGACCGCCAGTAGCTAACATAGCACTGTATCCTTGATTTGCAAGGGCTGACAGTACGATAAAAAAAGTACTGAGTTGAGCGTTTAGAGCATATGCCTATCATTACCATACCAGGTTTCTGATAACATCATTACATCTAAGTAAAAAAGAAGACACGATTAGTCAGTACCGTTAAAAAAAGCCATATTTTTCGCCCACAGTGTGCGAAGAAACGAAAGCGGTCGCTGTAACACGGTCACGCAATGCGGGTGAAATGGTGCCGTCAGGTGCCTGAGGACAGAGGTGCGACGTGGTTAATTCTCACAGCCGTCGTGGTTGGCGTCGTGAATGCCACTGACGACCGCGCACCAGTGATCCGGCGTAAAGCAAGATAGGGTAACGCGCAGTAGAAGTCTCTAAAGCAATCCAACATTACGCGTAGCAACTGGGTACTGCCAAAGTGTATTTCGTATAACGCGAGTAATGTTGAAAAACAAGTCTTTCAAGCAGACAACACGATTAATCTTTCTTCGTTGCGCAATTTTTGGCGGGACGCCAAGGGCTGCCCTCTTCGCCCTCTGCGCGCGGCACGGCGTACGGGAAGTCCCGATTTCCCTCTCCTCGTGGCAAGAGGGGAGAGAAGAAGGATTTTTCCATTTTCCTTGCGCGCGCCGCAACGATAAGCGACGAGGACGAGATCTCTGCAAAGCGTCGCCCATAAAGCTATCTATGGCTTTAAAAAGGCAACCACAACGGGACTGAGCAGTGGACTGCAAAATGTAATTCGAAGAGCCCGTTCCTACGTCTACTTGATCGCACTTACAAACACATGTTCGTCGCTGGTGGGGACAGACGTATTTCCCCAGCTGGGCTGACGTTTACTGCAGCGCTTGTTCCGAGCTTCAAAGTTTATTTCGAAATTTGTCGCAACGTCAAAATTCGTCACGGTAATGGGTTTCGTGCGGGATACACCTTGCAGTCTTGTTTCGCTAGAGCATACTGTACAGCTCATCGTTACAATCCGAGGAGGGTGCAGTGATCGGAGCCGACACACGTTTATTGCTGTAGCTGTTGAACAAAAAATGGGACTTCGTCGGATTGTTAACTTACTCCGCAGACAATTGCCGCAGTCGCAGATTTCTACTTGTGTCCCTGCGGGGCGAACGAGCATAGCTCTTTGGCTGAGAGGTGTCTCTGAGCTCCTGCATTTGATGGACCGTTCAGTGTGCGTGCTCCGTTTTCAAGCCGCCGAAGCCGCCACCGGTGAAGCACTGAAGAAGGATTTCGCACCCGTGAGCTGTGATAATAGTGAAATCGTCCCCCAGCCGTGGTGCAATAGACGAGTGAGTGATGACTCCTTTCTGCACATCACCTTTGTTGGATTGGGATTACACCTGGAGCTCGGACTACCCAAGGCTGACATCATGCTTCGAGAATACGGTCCTCACCTACACACCAGCGAGTCTCCTCGTGCTATTTGGTGTCCTCCCTCAGCTTGTAGGACGTCGGAAGAAGCAATCCCGCTATCGTGAAACACTGTCCTGGACTCCTTTAAGTTTGTCCAGGCTCGTCGCAAGTCTTCTGCTTACGCTTACTTACGGGTTCTCGCTCGTGAACAAACTGGTCGCTGGACAGTCATCCGGGTCATCGGTTGTAGCAGACCTTGTACATGTCACCTCTTTCGCCATCACCATGAAAGTCCAGGAGAGCCATAGAGAGAATGGAATTGGATCATCGATGCTGCTTTTTTTATTTTGGCTGGCGACCGTTATCTGCAAGCTCAGTGAGTGCTTTCGCCACATGCACCGACTCTTCGCATCAGACAGAAATTGGTTAACATTTTGGATCTTGAATTTGCCGTCTGGGGTTCAGCCTATCCTATGATGCTCTTGCAGCTGTTCCTTTCTTGTTGGACGGACGCCAGAAAAGATGCGAAAAGACCCTACCTCACCGCGCCACCTGTGTCATTCCTTCTTTTCGGATGGTTGTCAGCAACTCATACAAAAGAAGCCACGACGCAGCGTTCAGATGGAGGACCTGTACAAGCATACCACGGGGCATGATGACTGAACAAAGCTACCATCAGTGGGCTGCGCTGTGGAAGAGGGAACTAAATTCATCCGGATACGTACCAGAAGACGGATCATGCGGGGACTCTAGACTTCGGCCTTCAATGCTGAAGTCGCTTTGGAGAATGTATTGGAAGCCTGTGGTTATTTCATGCATCCTTGGCGTGCTACGAGCCATAGTAAGGCCCGCCTCTGCTCTTTTTGTGCATCTCCTGATGGACTACATGGGCGGAAACGGTCCCACGTGGATAGGTCTCTTGTACGCCTTCGGAATGGTGAGCACCATCTTTGGGTCGGCTCTGCTTGCTGTCCACACAAACAGGACAATCAGTCTTACGGGGCTAAATGCAAAGAGTGTCTTGGTGGCAGCCATTTATAGAAAGACACTTCGGCTTTGCTAGCCAGTCGCAGAAGGACTACACAATAGGAAAGATGGTCAACTTAATTTCCGTTGATGCCGACTGGATCTTCAAACTTAGCACCACTTTTAATGACGTTGCTAGCTGCTGTCCCAATTATAATGATCACGCTAGTTCTACTATGGCAATACCTTGGATTGGCTTGCCTCGCTGGAATCGCTGTCATGTTCGTTATGGTGCCGATAATAGTCGTAACGGTAGACATTAGGAAGAAGTACCAGACAGGCCAAATGAAGCTGAAAGACAAGAGGCTCAATACTGTGGCAGAAATGTTGAACTGCGTTAAAGTGATCAAACTCTTTGCTTGGGAAAATTTTTTTATCGACAAGTGCAAATCCTTACGGTTAGGAGAAATGGGTCTGCTAAAAAAGTATTCCTACCTGACTGCTCTTCATCGCTTCCTTATTCACTTGTATGTCATCTGCGACCGCGTTGGTGAGTTTTGTGACTTACGTGGTGGTTAGCGATGATCATATTCTCGACGCAAGGACTGCATTTGTGTCACTTGGCTTTATTTGATTATTTGGAGCTCACGATGTTTGTATTGCCAGACTTCATTTCTAACGCGGTTCAGACGAACGTTTCAATGACCAGGATTCAAGAATTTTTACTATGCCCTGAAGTAGATAACAGTTCAGTTGGTCGACCTTTGAATGAAGGCGATGTCGTATTAGTGAAGAATGCAACGTTCAGTTGGTTGAAAAACAAAACACCGACGTTGAGAAACATTAACTTGACTGTCAATACCGGTCAACTGATCGCAATCGTTGGGCCCGTAGGTTCTGGCAAGTCGTCATTGCTTTCTGCATTGTTGGGACAACTTCGAGTTTGCTCAGGATCTGTGGATTGCATAGAAAGTGTAGCGTATGCTCCTCAATGTCCGTGGATACAAAACAAGACCATACGAGAAAATGTGATCTTTACGAGTACGTACGACTCCGAATTGTACGAGAAAGTACTGAGGGCATGTTGCCTCGAGAGAGACTTAGAGATCCTTCCAGGTGGAGACCTAACCGAAATAGGCGAGAAAGGGATCAACTTAAGCGGTGGTCAAAAGCAAAGGGTGAGTCTAGCAAGAGCCGCCTACCAGATGAAAGACTTGTATTTTTTTGACGATCCCTGAGCGCAGTGGATGCTCACGTTGGGGCTTGCCTTTTCAAAAATCTTATAGGACCCCAAGGAATGCTTAAAGACACCACAAGAATCCTGGTCACCCATCACCTTGCAGTACTTCCTGAAGTCGATTACATTGTCGTCATGCAGGATGGATCGGTAAGCGAGACCGGAACGTTCGAGGAACTCAAGAAAGAAGGAACTGCTCTCTCGGAATTGCTAAAGAAGGTATCGAAAAAAGGTGAGAAATCGACAGGAAATGAGGATATTCTTAGAGATTCAGAGGACAAGTGTAAGCTTGGGAAACTGGAGCGGAAGATTGCGCTTGTGGAGAAGGAGAGAATAGCGGAGGGTACTGTTGGTCTTCATGTATACCGAAGCTACATAAGACGAGGCCGGGTTTCTGCTGCTATTGGTCATTTTGTGTTATGGTGTTTACACAGCACTTGGTGTGTTTGTTGGTATATGGCTGCGCAAATGGACCGATGATTCATTGTTCCTTGACGGAAGCCAGGGCCGATCTCTGCCTATCTACAGGATTGTTGTTTACACCCTGCTCTTTACATTCCAAGCGGTTGCTAAGTTTTTTGCAGTCGCAATGCTGTGGAAAGCTGCACTCTCATCCTCTACCTCGCTCCACCAGTTGTTGCTCGAGGGTGTAATGAGGGCGCTGTTGTCATTTTTTGATATCACCCCGTGTGGACGCGTTTTGAACCGCTTCGGTAAGGATATTGACCAACTTGATATCCAGCTTCCAATGGCAGCACATTCTACTCTTGATGTATTCTTTCACTTTGCAGCATCAATTTTTCTAATATGCATCAATATTCCCTTCTGCTTTTTGATTATCACTCCGGTTGCAGCTAGCCTAGTGGTTCTGCGTCAAAAGTACGTGGTCCCATATCGTCAAGTCAAAAGGTTGGAAAATGCTAGCCGTTCTCCGATCAACAACCAGATTTCCGAGACAGTAGCTGGTTTGAGCAGCATCAGGAGCTACGGCGTTGAGGATATGTTTATACGAGACAATGATTGTAAGATTGACATCATGCAGACCTGTACTATGAACGCGAGACATTTAAAACACTGGATGGACGTCCGCATGCAGATGATCAGCGAACTGACTGTGTTTTTTATGCTATATCTCCTCGTTACCAGCCGCGACGCAATCAGCATGGGATTAGCGGGCCTTCTGATGTCTTACATGATGAGTAGTCTCTCTAACTTCACCTACTTTCTGTTTTCCACAAACGAACTAGAAGCAACTATGGTATCTGCCGAACCTGTAGACGAGTACAGGTGTTTGACTCCGGAAGGGCCAGGTACATCGAATTTGAGACCGGACCCGCAGTGACCAGGCTCAGGTGCAGTGTCCTTCAGGTCCTACTCCACTCGGTACCGGGACGGCTTGGGCCTGGTCCTCAGGGACATAAACCTGGATGTACGCCCTGGTGAGAAACTGGGGATCGTAGGACGAACAGGTGCAGGTAAATCGACCATAACCCTAAGCCTTTTCCGCATCGTCAGAGGCGGCGTCAGGCAAGATATTAGTGGATGACGTTGACATTGCGGCCTTAAGACTACAAGACCTCCGTTCCAGGTTAACCATCATACCACAGGACCCGGTCCTGTTCCACGGCACTCTGCAGATTTAACCTTGACCCGGCCGGTCAGCACGATACTTTTGAGCTCTGGTGGGCACTGGACCGATCTCACCTTGCTGATTTTTTCAGACAAAACGAGGGTCTAGACTTTGAAGTGGCAGAAGGGGACTCCAATCTTAGCGTGGGACAGAGGCAGCTTGTCTGTCTTGCGAGGGCTCTGTTGAAGAAGACGAAGATACTTGTCCTTGACGAAGCCACGGCATCTGTGGACGCTGAGACGAGATATGCTGGTTCAGCAAACCTTGAGAGATGTGATGAGTGGGTGTACTGTCTTGACCATAGCTCATCGTATTCACACCGTTCTAACGTCAAACCGTGTTGTTGTCATGGACCAAGGAACGATTGTCGAAGTTGGTAGTCCAACAGAACTCTTAGCTGATACTACGTCGTCCTTCTACGCTTTGGCTCAAGAAGCCGGAGTTGTTTTCCCCGAAGTTAGGGAGTCCGGACTTGCTGCCCGTTGGTCGGGTAGTGTTTGTCGTTAGTCGAGCTTGGTTTCTTGCTGAATAGTCGCCCGGGTAGCAGAGTGAAAGTGGCGGAATGCCATGTTGCTATTTTTAAAATATTAAGAGATATCGCATGACAAGACGAGCAACGTGGCATTCTTAAAGCCGCCATCGAACACCTGACGCTTGATTTAACTACACCAGAATCATCTTCGACGGCTTCAGTGCAACATTGGTGGTGGAAATTGTGCTCCCGAGCGACGGTTTACAAGGAGGCATGGAAGCACTCTTGCCATGAGGTGTATTGTTTTGTAAAGTTTTTAGGCCATAGCTTGTGACGTATTTTGTGTTATAATTTGTGTTACTATATTGATATGAATATGGATGGGCGGTTAACTTAATATGCGTAATTTATTACCCAGTGCTATGGCATATTTTTTGTGCTTCATTCAAAGAAGATCTAAAGTGAATTACTCACATGATCATACCCAGGATTAAAAAATGCGGGTCAGATTAATAAAAGAAGAAATATCTCATGTGAGTAAGGACACTGACATGGCAGCTCGCTTGCGCGTAGTCACGTGGGATTTAAAAAAAAATATCGTATGCTTTGTTTTTGAATCAATTACATTCACGAAGGCTACTTCGTTTAAAACGACACGATGGGATGTGCTTAAGACGCCCTAAAAATTTGTTTTAGAGGGTTTGCGCGAAAAAAAAAAATATTTGAAATGTTACCTAATTAATGTGTTATTAGCCTGTTTGGCATATCGCTAAAATATTTTTACTGTTTTCTCAAGTCTTGGCACAGCGCCCTATCAACAAGGTACGAAAATAATTTTGTCAAAAGATATTGCCTACACTTATTTGTCAGCAAAAAATTATAATATAGTTACGTTAACGTTTTCGCGAAACTGTGGGGTCTTATGTTTGATTAAAGTCGCATGATATTCCTATGCATCTGGAGTTTGTCTCCTTCTATTTTATAACGGTAATTATAAAATTGTTTCAAGTACCTGCTATGAATGGCACATTTTGGGTGTTCATCGTCTATTATTGCGCGCATGAGTTTCACAACGAAAAGAAAGAGTCCTATTTTTCAATTTTGTTTTTCCTTTACCAAGTTGTTTCATGCATACAAGTGTGTCAGTGTTATCTTCAGGTGACTTGGATGTGCTCCAAGAAACGCAAAACAATTATACCGTCGTTAAAAACGGGTTCTTGTTCCTCACTGTGGACAGAACGTCCTGTGTTTAGAATTATCTAGGGAGTATTATTGGGCCTACCTTGCATTTTGCATTGTGCGAATGAAATTACAAGCCTGACACCCATTTCATATTTTTATTTTTATTTTAGACAATTAAGGCTTTCCGGCGCGCTCTACTTGTGTTTTATTTTGATGTTCTTCTTTATCCTTTCGTTGCTTTTTGATGTCTCGATGTTGGACTGAAGGTTTGAGTTTCTTTCTCTATTATTTTATGGAAATAACTCTACAGTTACACGTTTACTCTGCTTTTACTGTATGGGGCGATAGACGAAGAACGTTGACGCGGCGCGCGTGTCTAAGACACGCGATGATGTATGCCCAAAACGATGGTACCTTGTACATGTATCGCAGCTACCACAAGAGCTGTTTTGGAAAGGATTTCTTAGATTTATAATAAACTCTCAAGGCCATATTTCTACGGTGCTTTAGTATATTTGCTTCAACTCTAAAGCTGCGGTCCACATGGGCTGACATATCACACAACAGATTGTCCGCAGGGACTGTCTGAGAGGTGCTTCCTCCTTCTACGACGGTCCTGTCATCTGGGTCAGACATAAACCGTGTGCAGAAATGTTCCAAGCATACATATGTATCCGGCGCTTCGAGCATCCCAGGTAGCGGAAGGGTGCCCTATTGGAAAGACCAGTTCAAACTGGTACCAGTTTCAAACCTGGTTATTGCTCCAGTTTGACCAGTTTCATAATGGTCTAAGTAGTCAAGGTGGTCAGGGGCTTTGTCCTTGCCATCTAGAGAGCCGATATATCTCCAGAATTTTTCTCTGGCATTTATTCCGCCATCCCGGATGTTTTTCATCACCTTGCAGTCATGTGCTTGTACTTTTTGTTTCCCGCTGTCCTGCGTTTGGGCCTTAAGTTTTCTGTATTCTTCCTATAATGCCAAAGTCACAGGCACCTTACCAATGCGTGCTCTGTGTTGGCGGTTAGCGGCTTGGCGTAACAAGATGGATCGTCTTATTTCATCATCCCACCATGGTACAAGCATTTCGGCTTTCTTTGGTGCCCTTCACAATGGCGTATTTAGCGACGACTAACTTAAGTTCTATCGCATGATCATCATAGGTGCAGGCGTCGGCACGCGAGTACTTTCGTCAAACGTCTTCGCAGACAGCGTCTATGTCGTCCTCTCGTAGGTGTATCATACTTTTGCGATGTGAAAGATACCGTGTTTTCTTAATTGCACCGAAGTGCAGGAAAATACTTTTGTGGTCGCTAGCAACACTCCACTCTTCCTCCTCATTGACGATCATGTTTTGAAGACTACTACCCAGTCTTCTGGAAGCGAGCCATAGTCATTGCATGTTTGGAGGTCTCGCACTGTCCAGGTATACTGTCCCTCACAATCTTCTCTTAAATTCAAAATTTCCAATTCGAAATCATCCACTAGATGTCTCATCATCGTGCCGTTGTGGTCGTCCCATGTGTCGAACTCAACCAGATGGCCGTTAAAGTTTCCCATTATAAGCTCAAAGAGACTGCGATTTAAGTTATGTGTATCTTGACTGAATGCACTCAAGGATAGTGTTGTTATCTTCTTCACGCTTGCTTCCCACAATTCATACAGCAGCTGGTATGTTATCTATTTTACCTTGTACCCATATGTGTTCTCGGCAGTCTTCCGACAACCGAAGCCACCCTTGTTCACTACTTGGCCGAGGGATGCCTACACCCCCATCTCTTCAGCATTTCACAAGAGCGAAAGTTTTGCGGGATTTCCGAGGTCAAATGTGCATAATACCTATGAGGAAGGCCCGTTTATAACGTTCACAATTGTTTTTGAGCCAGGAAAGAAAGAAAGAATGCGCAAAAGAAATAGAAAATATTCGGGACCGCCAAGTTTACACTCCTACCCAATAGATGGCGCCAGTGTGTGCTCTCGTCGTAAGAGATATTAAGAGGTTCCAAGGCACTCGGTCTTAAGAAGTCGCAAGTGCCTGAACGGGCCTTACTCATCCCAGTACACCGAAAAGGCGCGTCGTTGTGCCCGAAAGATGGCCATAAAAATACGTCATCAAGCACGCGCCGCTCGCGCCCACGCTTAAGTGGGGTTAGTGATGTCACCGCCGGAAGCGCCGTGTGCAAAAGGTACTCTTCGGACTTCATCTGTGCCCGTTGTGTGCTTCGTGCGATGGACTGTGGAGGCGACCGCGTCTGCATCTACGGCCTCGACATCGGAAGCAGCGCCTGCGTCTACGGCGGCTTCAGCAGACAAACGTGGCCACCCACGCAAATACGTCACAGCCTCCTTAAGTGTTCTTCTCAAGGCGTCTGACGTCGTTCTAAATAGTTGTCCTAGAAGTCGTCACAGACGTCGTCTTGACGTCGTCCGCTAGGACGTCATTCTCAACGTCGTCCTAGCCGCCGTTTTTGACGACGTCTCGACGTCGTCCCAGACTTCATTCTTGAGGTCGTCTGAGAGGTCGTCCTCGACGTCGTCCTAGAGGTCGTCCTAGACGCCTTACATGGCGTCCATCTTTAGGAAGTCGCCCTCGACGTCGTCAAATACGTCGTCCTAAAAGGTCGTCCTAGAGGTCGTCGTAGACGTCGTTTTTGACGTCGTCCTCGACGTCCTTCTAGACAAGGGTCTTTGTCGTTCTCGTCGATATGATGCTTTCGCATCCCTACACGTAAGCAGTCTTAAGTGTCCTGTATTTTTTTATATAAAAATAGAAAGTAGTAATGTCAGCTTGAAGGCGTTTAAAGGGGCGAATATTAAAGGAGCCCTCCAATCCTACTAAGCGTCTACCTTTTTTGCGGTTTCCACATCAATTCTGGTTCGGGCAACCCAGCGGGCGCGAGGAGAGTAACTAAATGTCCGTGCGTCATATTTCGACCTGACGGCGCGGAAGCCTCTTTCACCGACGTGGGCGCCCCGTGGCACCGAACGCGCGCGGCACGTGACGACATCGTAACGTTGTCGGTCCTGGCCAGTTCCTGCTTTACGACCGGTCAGAGAAGCTAAAGGTTTCTTTTTTTAGTCGAAAAACGGAATATAAGTGGCGTGAACCGTTTCAGATATTTATAAAAATAGTTTTTGGTTCAGTATTGTAGATGAGAAAAGAAAGACATGCAGTTTATACAGTACGGATACAAGAAATGACCCGTCGACATACACTCCGCCGCCAAGCGGTGGAAAAGGCGGCGCATACTAGAAAAGGGGAGTGGGATCAGGCACCGACAGAGCGGGCGAGCGTGGAAAGGTTTCGAATGTACGCGGCGGCGCTGCGAGTCGTATGGGCTGGAGGATCCGACCGGTTCCGAACGTTCCGAAGGCCTTCGGCGAGCAGGTTTGGCTTGCGGTTTGTTTGGCCGTTTGGCGGTTTGGCAGCGCGAAGTGGCTCCTGTTCTGAACTGATCTTTACCCCGTGTTTGCTGTCATTTGTAACCAACGAAGTGTCATGCCGAATTAGTGTTTAGTCGCGCAGCAAATGCAATGCGAGCCGCCCTGGCCGCCCGCTTCATCCAGCCTATCCAGCACATGCTTTAGTGGCGCCCTCTCGAGCCGTCGACACAGAATGCGGCAGCCGTGAGCGCTCGCTGAGCTCACTATTCCTCCTCTAGTTCACGGCCACCCAAGCCAGGACCAGGGACGTCATGAAGGAGGTTAGTCTTTGCTTGCTTTTTGTAATTTTAATTTGCCTATAACTTTTAAAATAAAGCGAAATTCGAGAAACGAAAAGTTTCACTAAGTTACTACGTTCAGTGCGCTCAGGTTCTGTGCAAATTAAAAACCAGTCAAAAAGGCGTTGCAGGGCCCCTTTAAGCCACTGGGGAAGTGCAGCTGACGCTGATGCAGAAGGAAAGGCGTTGAACATGAGGACTGAAATCGTCGATTTCGAAGGCAGGTCATTAGGAATACTAAGACAAGGCTTTTGCCACGATAGGCTCGTACGCTGTGGTGGGAATGGTCGCCAACAACGTACAATAATCCAAAATCTAAAAAAAAAAGAATATGCCACACATGCTAGATTACTTGAAAATAAACTTTGCTCTCGCACCGTCAGCTTTAAAATTAACACCGTCATGAATTTCTCGTTCGCTCCTAATTAGAGTATGCTTTTTCTATCTGGGACCCCAGTCAGTTTAATCTAATTAATGCTCTGGAAGCGATCCAAAACGGTTCTGCTCAATTTGTTCTTGGTAACTAGCACCGCGCTACAACTGTAAGCTCCATGGAAATAACCTGGTTCCTGTCTAACCTCTCGTTCCGAAGTAAAGTTGCTCGTTTATGTCTTTTTCACAAAATCTATCATGCTAACCCGTACTTTAAGCAACGTCTTTTCATCCCACCGTTCTACATTTCACCTCGCATTGATCATCACCTCAAAGCTGGAATTTGTAAATGTAATACTAACTAATTTCTACTGTCATTCGTCCCGAAAACTTGTTGATACCTAAATGTTTGAAAATGCTCTAAACACTTTTTCTTGCCGTCAGCCGCCATGATGCCTTATGCACCTGCCCTTTTGTTTCCTTTTGTGTGTTATTTTCTTGCTCCCACTACCATCTTTAATGCCGATTGGCCCTGAGGGTATTTAAATAAATTAAATAAATAAATTATTCGTAAATATAAAATGACAATTCGAGCCCCATCGAAAATAACAGCACCATGGCGACGAAAAGAAAATGATCAGCTGTGAACCGAAAATAACCCGTCCCCGACCGCACGATGTGTAGGTGGACTTAGATACGACAAGATAAACACTCGGGAGCAAATCAGCCCCAATTTTCAAACTTTGTATTCGCGACTCCAGCCAAACGAACGGCACCAAGCGGGAAAGCCGGGAACCAGCTAGAACAGGTCGGGAAAGCCGGGAACCAGCTGGAACAGGTCGCTTTGCGCCACTTCGTTTCTCTGGCGGCTTTCGTGGACACCTGTTCTCGGCGCGGTGGCGAGCAATGTAATATGGCAAAGGTCCGAATATTTCTTTAAAGTTTGCCTGAGTGTTCTTTAGTGTGGTGAAGCCTCAGTACATTGATTGTTTCATTCCATTACGTGTTTGAAAGCCCGTTTTCTCCACAACATACGGTCGCATGCTTTCGATTTCTTTTTTGGATAGTGAGGAATCGCGGAAAAACGTTTTGATTTATTGTCTCTCTCGAATCACGTTCAGAATGACGACAACTTGTTAACTGATACGTGGCTTTTTTTATAGGGATGTAGAACAGTGGACTGAGGGCAACAGACAAGGTGTTTCGCTGGAGCTGACACCAATGTTGCAGTCCAGTGAGTAGCATAGTTCAATAGCTGCTTTTCTGGAGTTTGGTTGTGTTCGATTAGCTTTATGATCGAGCCACCCACGCCTGTTTGTGCGTTGGCTATTCATCTTGGCTGCTTTTCGCCGTAAAATGCCTCGCCGGAAAATGCCTCTGGAGCACACCGAAGGAGTTGGGCTGATTTCGCAATTACTTGATTTCGGAAAACCTGCTCGCTGCATACGATTAATGAGGGAAATTGTCTGTTTTCAAAAGGTGGGGGACGCGTCTCGCAAAGTTAGATGCAATCACAACATTATGATCTATCGCGCCTGCAATATTTATACGATGCCCCTGTCGAAGCCAGCAGCAAAATATGTCTACATTGTTCAGGTTGTCCGGCCACAAAAAAATGCTAAATTTCTCCGTTCAGAATTTGAAGTCAAGTTCAATGCAGCGGGAGTTTGCGTGAATCTTCGATGAAGGCTCTCTCCAGTTTGTCCGCATTCGTCTCCGTACTGCCGGCTAGAACCATTTGGCTTAGTTTAAGTAGTATCTCTCTGTCTGTCAAATATACTTTTATTCAGTAGTTCACCTAATAGATGGTCAACAAAGCTAATATTTCAACCCGAAGAATATTCAAATATCGCTTTAGTGGGATATAGTACGTAATATATTACATACTCCGCATATTAGTCAAAATGACTTCTCGACTGCTACTTAAAGGGCATCTCCGCCGTAATTTTGATGGTCACCGATTTCTATAAAATTTTCACCGTGTATTTGGATGCCCTTCCTGAGCATGTGTACAAATATCTCGGAAAAAGATTAATTTTCTTAGAAGAAAATGAATTTTGAAATTTACATGTACACACCCAAATCACTTGTTGCCGCCCTACTGGCAACACCGAGCAAGAGTGGCACGCGGAGGCTGCCATGATGGCGCTGACGTTGCCGTGACGTCACATGTTGGTCAGGGTGCTTGCTTTGTAGCTTGCTGGTGCCAGCGACTGTCCGCTTTTTGCTTATGTTATCGGTTTATACAGTTATGTAAGAGCGCGTAATGGCGACTGGGGGAAATTGGTGTTATGCCGTAGGGTCTCTCGCTAGGGAAGCGTCGCTTGAAACACGGCCTACTAAAACCGCCTATTGTCAGACCCCAAGGTATAACAAAATATGCCTCCAATTAAAAGGCATAACGTCGATCAGTTTTCTTGGCGTGCTAGCAACAAAATCTGCCTTACCATTCCGCTTCGGAAGCGGCATCTGGGTACACATGGCGGTGGATCCCAAATGCAGCCGCCGCTGGCGGTTCCCTCGGAGGCGATGCCGGCGGATCGTATGAGAAAGGGTTATCGTCATCGTCCTCAAAATCTAGCAGCTATCCTCATCGTTGCTCGATTCAGACGAGCCTGATGAGTTCATTTTTATCCGCGGCACGAACACAAAATAGTGTCCTGCTGCCAGGCTGGCCAGGCTCAAACTGCACACGTGCGAGTGTTTATACTATATGTGACGTCACGTCAAAATGGCGGACCAGTCCAGCGGCAAGTTAGTTTCGGTATCGGTTTCAGCGTATTTTAAAGATTATAAATTATGTAAACAGTTTTTTAATGATTTAACCGCTGCTTTAGGCTAAAGTTTTAGTCCCCTTTCCGAAAATGTGTTTCGATAAAAACGCTCAAATTGACGGCGGAGCTGCCCTTTAAACCTGAAGTGAAATACGAGTATCAGCTCCTCAGTGGGGCGCCAGCAGGTTAACAAGCTCCTTGGCCCAAAAAGCGCTTGCTTCATTTTCGTCATTATTCTGCAGCCTGTGTTGTTGACCGAGCAAACGACTCGAGCTGTTTCTTAAACGCGGAAACGCATAAAAGCTGCATTTCACGGGCACAGAAGTCGCATGACCGAGGCATGCGAGTTAGCTGAATATTACTCTCGGTGGAGCAGTTCTCTAGCCATCGCCGCTTTCCTTAGCTGATCAAAACTGATCACAGTCTATTACCATCTCTCCGGAGTCCATAGTTTCTGTTTTGAACGAAATCTGCGATACAAAAGTTTGACATGAAAAGAGCACAAAGCACCGGAAAACAAAGCTATGCTCTGCAAGTTTGTGTGCACCGGCTACACTTTACCGTCGCAGTTCAAATATCTATAAAATAGGACATAAACAAAAGAAAATCTGCTAAATTGCATGCGCCACCCGATCAGCCGGCCCGGCCGACCCGACACGACCTGTTCCCAGCCGCCATTATTGTTTGGTGGTGGCGCCACCTATAGGTCGCTGGAGTCGCGAATAGTACAAAACACCATAAAAACATAGTTTTCCAGTGTCTTCGACTACTAAAACGCAACGCGCTTATGCGGGTGGGAAGGACGTCAACACCATCACTATTCTCGAGTCCTGACCATCGGAGTTTTTTGTTTTGTTTTGTTTTTGCTTTCCTAAAACGATTGCAATACCAAACCAAGTTTTTTCGGCGATTTTGCGCCAAGCTCAATATTATTTTCCGCCACGACACTATTTTCAGCATCACTGCGGTATAAAAGGGAGGTAGAGTACAGACGTAACGTCGTTATCTTGTGTTTTTATATTTAACGGGGAGCGGTGACCCCGAATGCGTCAGCGCACACCACCTGCGACCACGTGGAGTGAACTCTTGCGCTGCAGAATCCCTGTAACACTACTTCATGATGCTCATCAAAAGGCCCCAGCGCACTGACTACATGTTGTATATGCAGCGTAAACCACAACCTTCATACTTGGAAGACAGACCTAGCTTGCACCATATAAACACGAATGTGCACTACGCCTTTTTTAAGGCGAAACGTTCATAGGCTAGAATTGCCGAGTACATAAAGCCATAAAGTACGTCACCGCCAATTTTCCGCTAAACTTAGCGGGAAAATGACGTCGCATCGCTTGATGTTACGTGACCAACACACAAATACAGTATTCCCGCTCAATTTAGCGTTAACGTTAACACCTGACCGGCCGTAGACCGTCATTCCATATACTCTGTGGACACTGGCCGACCCGACGGGGAAAGTCAAGTGTCAATGAGTAAATGCATCAATGTGCTGTAGAGGAGCAGATGGACCTGCAGGCAGAGCTCGAGAAGGAATGCCTGGAGGTTACCGCTAAACCAAAAACGTTTCACGTAGCAACACAATCGCAAAGCGATTTGAGATAAGTTTTACGTATTTTTTTTTATGTAGCTACGTAAAAGGGTACGCGGTTCCCGCTAAAACGACGTACGTTTTGGCGGCATCTGCCACATCCGCTCATCTATACTGTTATTTTCGGCCGTAGATGCATGTTCACAAACATTCGTCGCACGGCAGCTGCATTTCTTCTATTTTGTGGTCAGTGTTTACGCAGTGGCTAGCGCGCAGCCTACGGCCAAACTGTGCCCTTGTGAACTGTTATTTCTTTGAAGAGAGGGATCGTCAAAGGCTGCAGCGTAACTTACGAGTGAGTGATGACCCCCTTCTGCTCTGTGCCTTTGTGGGACTGGAATTATACCTGGTACTCTGAATACCCGAGGCTTACACCATGCTTCGAGTCTACAGTTCTTGTTTACACGCCAGCAACTGTTCTTGTGTCCTTCGCCCTTGTCTCGTGTCTGGTGGGACGATGGAAAGAGATAGATCTTCACTGTGAACCACTGTCCTGGACTCCATTGAGTCTGTTCAAGTTTGTCGCCAGTCTTTTGTTGACCCTCACTTACGTTATCTCGCTCACATGCAGACTGGTCCATGGGGCATACAACGGGTCATTGGTGACGGCAGACGTTGTACATATCATCACCTTCACAATCACAATGCTCATTCAGGAGACTGATCGAAAAAACGGAAGTGGATCTTCGATGGGGCTGTTTTTCTTTTGGTTGCTGACCGTCCTGTGCAAATTTCCCGAGTGCTCTCGCCGCATACTGGAAGCTTTGCGTCGTTCGGCGACCCTCCTGACTTTCCGGAACTCGAATTTTACGCGTGTGTTATTGTTTATCCTATCGTTCTTTTGCAGTTGTTGCTGTCATGTTGGACAGACGCCAGACAAAACACAAGACGACCCTACCTCACCGCTCCACCTGTGTCCTTTATTTTCTTGGTTGGTTGTCACCTCTCATACTTAGAAGATCACGAAGATGTCTTCAGGTTGAAGATATCTACAGCATACCGCCGGACATGATGACTCAGCAAATGCATAGTGAGTGGAGTGTGCTTTGGAAGGAGGAACTGCGATCTGCTGGATACGTAGCGGAAGCTGGATCCTGCGATGTCTCCAAACCGCTGCCTTCAATGTTCAAGCCAATCTGGAAAGCATATTGGAAGCCTCTGGTAATTTCGGTAATTCTTTCAACGTTGGCAGCTGTACTAAAAATAATTCCATCCTTACTGTTGCACCTTCTTTTGGACTTTATGGTTGGAACCGATCCTAACTGGAAAGGAGTCTTGTACTCTCTCGGTATAGTGAGCGCCAATTTTACGTCGCGCCTCCTTGAGTGTTCATGTCGACAGGATCCTGTCGTTTATTGGTCTAAATGTAAAAACAGTCATGGTGGCGGCAATTTACAGAAAAGCACTTATGCTTTCTAGCGAGTCGCAGATTAAGTACACAATGGGGGATCTGGTTAATTTGATTTCCGTGGATGCCGATCGGCTTTACCAACTCAGTGTCGTCTCATCTTATGGGGTCACAGGAGTGCCTATGATCATAATCGCAGTTATACTTCTGTGGCAATACCTTGGAGTGGCCTGCCTTGCTGGTGTCGCTGTTATGCTGGTCGTAATGCCTGTAGGAGCCCTAGCGGTCACCATCGGGAACAAGTACCAAACAGGTCATATGAAGCTTAAAGATAAGAGGCTCGAAAATATGGCAGAAATGCTAAACAGTGTGAAGCTTCTCAAACTGTTCGCCTGGGAAAACATTTTTGTAGACAAGTGCACGTCCTTGCGGTTAGAAGAGATGGGTCTGCTCAAGAAATATTCTTGCGTGACAGCGGTGAGCACCTGCATTCTTGCATGTTCGACAGCGATGGTTTCCTTGGCTAGCTTCGTAACCTACGTGCTGACCAGCAACGATCACGTTCTGGACCCGAGCACTGCGTTTGTGTCGACGGCACTGTTCAACAATATGCAGTACCCGATATTTATAATTCCAGACTTTATTTCCAAGGCGGTTCAGACGAGCGTTTCAATGATGAGGATACGAAAGTTTCTGCTCTCCTCCGAAGTAGACGACTCTTCCGTGGGAAGACGATCGGATGAGGGTTACGCTGTCTCAATAAGCAATGCGTCCACTTTCGTGGTCAAAAGACAAAACCCCGGTCTTGACCAACATTAACCTGACCGTCAAAAAGGGTCAACTGGTCGCAGTCGTTGGATCCGTGGGCTCGGGCAAGTCGTCCTTGCTGTCCGCATTATTGGGAAACCTTCGGGTCTTGTCGGGATCTGTGAGCTGCACAGAAAGTGTGGCGTATGCCCCCCAGTGCCCTTGGATTCAAAACAAAACCATAAGAGAAAATGTGGTTTTCACGGGTGCCTCTTGATGCCAAAATGTACGAGTTGGTATTGAAGGCGTGTTCGCTTGAGAGAGATTTAGAGATTCTGCCGTATGGAGACCTGACGGAGATAGGGGAGAGAGGGATCAACTTAAGTGGTGGTCAGAAGCAACGGGTCAGTTTAGCAAGAGCCGCGTACCAGAAGAAAGAACTTTATCTTTTGGACGACCCACTAAGCGCAGTGGATGCTCACGTTGGGGCTTCTCTCTTCAAGGACCTCATCGGACCACGAGGAATGCTGAAAGAAACCACAAGAATCTTGGTCACCCACAACCTTTCGATGCTCAATGAAGTTGACTACATTTACTGTCATACAAGAAGCGTCAATCGTTGAGTCCGGCACCTTTGAAAGCCTTAAACAAGAAGGAAGTGTTTTCTCCAGATTGTTGCATAACTTTTACAAAAGAGTAAGCAAATTGACAGAGAACGAGGATCTATCGGCATCTCAAGAGACAGCGGCTGTACTCGAGAAAAAAGAGTTGAAGGGAACCCTTGTGGAAAGAGAAATAATGGAGGAGGGTTCAATCAGTTTCCAGGTATACAGAACTTACATAAGGCACGCTGGGCCTTTGTTGATAGTCGTGGTTTTGTGTTACGCCCTTTACATAGCACTCGATACGTATATAAGCATTTGGCTGAGTGAATGGACCAATGATTCACTGTTTCTTAACGGAACTAGGTACATATCCAAGCAAAGATATAGGATCGAGGTTTACACCCTCCTCTGTGCTGTCCAGGCGGTGGCTACTTTCCTCGCAGTCATAACCTTGTGGAGGGTGGCGCTCACCGCCTCCACAAGGCTTCATCAATCGACACTCCACGGTGTGATGAGGGCCCCATTCTCCTTTTTTGATACCAATCCGTCCGGTCGCTTATTGAACCGCTTCAGCAAGGACGTTGACCAGCTTGATCTACAACTTCCAGCGGCAGGTCATAATACACTCGATTTGTTGTTTCTTCTGGCATCATCAAATTTACTCGTATGCATAAATATTCCTGTGTACATCCTGGTCGTTGCTCCTGTTGTGGTTTTTCTGTTTGTTCTCCGTCAAATGTTCGTGGCTCCATTTCGTGACGTGAAGAGGCTTGAGACCGTTTCGCGTTCTCCTGTTAACAGTCACTTTTCAGAAACAGTAGCGGGCTTGAGCAGCGTCAGGAGCTATGGCGTTCAGGGTATTTTCATACGAGAAAATGACGACAAGATTGACATCATGCAAACTTGTACTGTGAACAGCCTCTTTGTTTTGTACTGGATACAAGTCTGGTTGGAAGGGGCTTGTGAAGTGCTTTTGTTTTCGATGCTGTTGATACTCGTTCACAGTCGTGACAATATTGGAGTGGGAACAACTGGCCTTCTGGTGTCGTACTCACTAAACTCTTTGTTCGCGTTCACATACTTTGTTTTGTACTCAACTGAGTTTGAGGCCTCTTTAATATCGGCCGAACGTTTAGATGAGTACAGTCGTCTCACTCCCGAAGCGCCTTGGGTGTCGAACGTGAGACCGGAGCCCGCACTGGCCCGCGTCGGGTGCTGTGTCTTTCAAGTCTTACTCGACTCGGTACAGACAGGGTTTGGACCTGACTCTCAGGGATGTTGATCTCTACGTCAGGCCCGGTGAGAAAATAGGGATCGTAGGACGAACGGGCGCCGGTAAGTCGACACTCGCCTTAAGCCTCTTTCGTATCATCGAGGCAGCAGCAGGAAAGATTGTAGTGGATGACATGGACATTGCAGCATTAGCGCTACATGACCTCCGTTCTAGAATAACCATCATACCCCAAGACTCTGTTCTCTTTCGTGGTACTGTGCGGTTCAACCTTGACCCGGCCGGGCAGCATGATGCTGAAGAGCTGCGTTCGGCACTGGAAAAATCTCACCTCGGAGATGTCTTCAGAAAAGATGGGGGTCTAGACTTCGAAGTCGCAGACGGTGGCAAAACCTCAGCGTAGGACAGAGGCAGCTGGTTTGTCTTGCGAGGGCTGTGTTAAGAAAGGCGAAGATTCTTGTCCTTGACGAAGTCACTGCATCAGTGGACATGAAGACAGACTTGCTAGTTCAGCAGACGTTGAGAGACGTGATGAGTGGCTGCACTGTCCTGACTATAGCTCATCGTCTTGACACCGTTCTCGATTTGGATCGCATTGTTTTGATGGATCAAGGAAGGGTGATTGAAGTAGGTAGTCCGGCAGAATTATTAGCTGATTCAAAATCGTCCTTCCACGCTATGGCTCGTGAAGCGGGAGTTGCAGTGTCTGGGCTGCGTGCTGATAGCGCAGTTATTGCTCCAAATGGACAAGATGAGTTTCTTGCCGGATAGTCGACCGCCAGCATCGTGGAAGTCCTCCTGCTGAGTTGCCGGCAGAGAGTGTACGATCGTGGACAAGGCCAACGAAGCCACAGGTGCAGACGGGCAATTAATTTATACGGAGGCGTCATACCGGTGTCTAGAAGAAGCATCCTGAGCGAGCATCGGCCGGTTGCGAGAGATTACCGATATCAACATCCGGCTATCATGGTCAGAGCTGAGTATAGTGCTATCAAGATTCGCAATGCAAAAGGGCTAAATGAGGGGAGCCGCCAATCTCGTGTCTGGTAATGTTTGTTAAGTTTCTGCTTTAGGCACAGGCATGGCCGGCGCACGTAGTTCGATTGCTGCAATGGCTTCGTCTGGGACTGTAGGCTGTAAGAAGAGCACCGACATTTTTGCTTAGTCAAAATGTAGTCAACCACCTGATAATCAGCGTCTTAAACTACCAGCACCATGATCGACGTATTTAACAATCGGGGGGTTACCCTGGGCAGCGTACTAGCAACGGGCATGGACGAACCCTTGTAGTAGACTTTTTATCTGCGTAGAATTCTGGATATTGCGTTGCATATTTTGTATATTTGCTTTGCTGTGTTTCTGTATATTGATGTGAGTGTTAATTCAAAGTAGGCTGATTTAAGTAGGTTAATTCAAAGTAGGAATGTTTCCGTATCCTCTAAATGCATTGTAATTGCAGGTACAGATTTCCAGCATGTAGACTTTGTAAATCGCTTTGCACCACTTTGCTCTTTGGTTGTATTAATTTGTGATTTATAACATTTTTATTTTGCTTGAAGAGGGTGGCAAGTTGGGCCAGTTGATGATTCATAATATTTAAAAAGTGCAACGAGACACGGAGAATTCATCAGTTCATAAATGTTTGTTTGCGATTCGGAGCGGCGGCGCTGGGCGTATTGTTTGTATGGAGATGAAAGGTTTTTTTTATCGTGGTTGAAAATAATTCTCGATCATTCATTAGGTTGTGTGAGGTTCCCCTCTTATTAGGCAAATAACCTAGCCGAAATAGTGAACCCGCAGTGGTAAAGGAAAACCTCTAGGCGTCTTTACTTCTTGTAATATGTCCATTGTTACTTGCTGGAATACGCGATGAAGCCGTTGTCAGATGTTTAGACACCTATAGCTGAACAGGCCTCTCATGGTTTGACTCCGTTGAACTGGGGAAATATGATGATTTCACCTGTTTTACGTGTTCAATAAGCAACACGTTTAAAACGATCTCACTGTCATGCTTCACCTATACACAGGGCGACGCTACGACTCGCTTTTCGGCATTTGTGGACGCACGAAAAAATAAAAAATAAATAAAAAGTCTTTATCGAGCCTGCCACCAACGGTGTCGTCTGGAAATATCTTCTCTCTCGCAAGTAAACAAAATCCCATCTGAACGTGTTTCTTTTTTTTGCATCGTGTTTGCAGAGCGCACATTGTTGCATATACGTGTTCGGAGATGGGACGGCGGCAATAATTATTCAATTACACACGAGTTGCCCACGGTTTCGATGTATGAAGTTGCGGGCGCGATATGCCGGATTAGTGAGTACTCTCCTCGAACCAAATTTGGCGTAAGCAAAGCGGCATGGGGAACTACGTGCCTACCTACGTCGACCTCCAAAAATGCTGCATTCAAGCCTAGCATAATCACCGAATCATAGCTATGATTGTTCGAATTTAGTACACTGCATCAACGTCGACAACTTGGACACTGGGCTACTCGCGTCTCCAACGGTGTGCGTTTCGTTCCGGTTTTCTCTGTGTCATATTTCGCCCGCTAAAAGCGACCAGTGCCCGCCGAAATTGAAATACCAGGGGCATGAGGTTGGGAGCCAATATTGGACAAGCCAGTGATTAAACTTGGACGCCAATTTCGGTTGTCATACCCGCAACCAATAGTGGTGCAATGATGGCTAAGGCTTCTTTTGACAAAATGCGCCGCAAAACAGGGACAGAGTAAGGGAGACAACACGAAGCGCTTCGTGTTGTTTCCTCATTCTCTCCCTGTTTTGCGGCCCGTTTTGTCAAAAGAGATCATGTACCAACTGGCCCATCTGTCACTATTGATGGCTAAGGTGTTTGTGAAATTGTAGCCCTACGTTGGCTTAAACGTTGGTTAAAAGGCGGTCCAGCGATGGCATAAATGATGGTGCATTATTTGTTTAAATATTGGTTGAATCATGGCCCAACATTGGCATTAATGAATGGTTAAACATTGGATCTGGTAGCGCTTTCGAGAAAAACAACGTTAGGTCAATATTGGTGATAATATTTGCCAGTGACGGGCCGATGTTGGTCCAACAATGGTGTGCTGCTCGGGGCAATAATCATCTCAAAAACAACGCACTACGTCTTTTTTTTTCGTTTTTTGCAGAGGTGATGTGTCCGGTCGTCTGCTCTCAAGACGCGCAGATTTTGTCTGGTGCGCAGGTGACTTCTACAGTCACTGTATAAAGCTGTGACTCTAGTGACTTCCAAGCGTGCTTTGCGATCCGGGATCCCTCGGTTTTAGGAGACCGTTTTGGCACGTCCGACACGATACTTCAACGATGCGATCGGTCATGGAATGGTTATGCCTGGCGCAGGCACGTAGCCAAGATTTTGTTTCGGGGGGGGGGGGGGGGCGCCTATGACAAAATGCTGTATGAGGGGGAGGGGAAGAGGAGGTCCCAGCAAAATGGAAGATTTCGGGAGGGGGGGGGCGGGTTCCGGGCCCTATGGGCCCCCCCCCTGGTTACGTGCCTGCCTGGGCGCGTATCGGACCGTCTGGAACCCCGGCTGCTGTTCTCGCGCCGATTACAAAATTTGGATTATTCTGGTGTCGCAACGGGGCTCAACAGGTTTTAATCACGACTGAAGCAAACATGTTGGTATCCTTCAGCTGCGACAGGGATATTTGAAATTGCTAAAGTTCGTGATAAAGGGAAATGAAACAAAAACATGAAAACAGTAGATGTGCCTCCTCGTTTTTTTCTTTTAGAGCGCAGCTCTTAGGCGCCCGTTTCCGGCTTGAGCGGCGTCGCCGTCGCCGTCGCCGTCGGCGTAACCGCGCGGTGCATTATGGGTAAATTTTTCCGAAGGAACCCGAGGTCCTTCGGGAGGACCTCGGGTCCCTTCGGCACGACCTCGGGAGGACCTCGGGTTTCTTCGGGAGGACCTCGGGAGGACCTCGGGTTCCTTTGGGAGGACCTCAGGAGGACGTCAAGTTCCTTCGGGAGTTGCATGCAACAGGTTGCATGCAACCTGTTGCATTGAACTGGCATGCAACCTGGGTTGCATGCAACTGGCATGCAACAAGTTGTATGCAACCTGTTGCATGCAACTCAGGTTGCATACAACCTGGTGACGTCATCGGCATCCGCATCGTCATCGTCCTCATTACTGATGACGTCATCAGTGACATCACTGATGATGTCATCGGCATCCGCATTGTCATTGTCATCATCACTGATGACCTCATCAGTGATGTCACTGATGACGTCATCGGCATCCGCATCGTCATCATCATCATAGATGACGTCATCAGTGACGTCACTGATGGCGTCATTGGCATCCGCATCGTCATCGTCGTCATCACTGATGACGTCATCAGTGACGTCACCGATGACGTCATTGGATCGTCATCGTCAAGGTCATGTGACCCCCAAGGTCACGTGACCCCCCGAGGTCACGTGACCCCCTTCAGTACCCTTCCCTCCTCCTCCTCAAGAGCTGCGCTCTAATTCTGCGTTACAGGGAGTTGTAGACGGCTTTCATTTTTTCTTGTTATATTCTCAAAAAGTTTATATTCTCAAAACCCAGGGATCCTCGATTTCATCCCCCTCCCGCCCGTTTTGATCCAGCTGAGCTTCGTACCGCTTTGTGTTCATGTATCACTACTACCTAATGCTCGTCAAATGCCCCAGGCTAACACTCGTACTTCAGTGGCTAAATCTTGCATGTAGAGCGTGAACCACTATCGCCATACTTAGAAGGTAGGCCGAGCTTGCACTGTATGAACACGGATGCGCACTAGACATATTACAGCGATATTGCAGCGATAACTGTATTATAGCGAAAGCTGTTAGTACGACCTTTACCTTCTCTATGCTCACAAAGCCTGGCAGATTGACGACGGAGCCATGAGTGCTCGGTCGCCAATTTGAAGCGCGTGGATCTAATAGCACAGAGCATCAAAGAGCCATTTCTCGGGGAACCTGTACATCAGCGCTCAGCTTTTGCAGCGGCGAGGACCCGAAATACAATTGTTCGCTCGGGAGAAGTGTGTTTTGGCGTCTCGCCACAGCGGGGCGCTAGTCACGTGGCTCTCCTCTCATCCGTTGTCTGCCGCTCCACCTTTTACATTTCGGCAGCCGCCTCTCGTGGCGATCTGCCAGGCTTTGTCAGTATATAGGAGGCTATGGTACGGCACTTCGCTGTTTCTCTCCGTCGACCGCGCGATTTCCGGCAAGTATCTTTCGACGCGGGCCATTTTCACGGGCCATCCTTATCGACGCTGGCCATTTTCGGCATTCCACGAAAACATTCCACGGGCCACTGTTAATAAGATAAAGAGCAAGCAAGATAATATGCATAGTCATGCAAGGTAGCAAGATAACAATTATGGTCAATAAAACAGTTCCCGACGGGAAATCTGGCAGTGCACTGTGACAGGTGCCCATGTGACCCAGAATCAGCACAAACGAACTATTCTCAGGAGATACGCAGATAAAACTGTATTTAAAGTTTACGATGGATTGCGTATCAGGAAAGCGAAAGGAAAGCAACTGCGTTAGTGTCCCGTCAATGCACCTGAGAGCCTTTTATTTTCTAGTGTGTTTGTTTTAGTGGGTATTTGTTTCAATAAACCTTCTTTTGAGAGTGCCTATCGTCTTGTCTACTTGTCCCTGTTTATTCTGCGCTTTTCGTTTAGCACGTGTGACTATTTGTACCGAAGTGACGTATGAAAACACGCTCCTTTCTTACGCAGACAGCTGAAATGCTCTCTCCCTAATACATCCTCAAAGGTTCCAAAACGCTATGAAAGTTTCGTCGGGTGTTTTACTCGGTTTCATGGGAAACGCCTATGCGAACTCTATGGTGAGCGCTCGCACCTTTACCGTTCTTTGTTCTTTTTTCTTTATTCAAAGATTACCCCGCATAGCCCGGAGGTGTTATTGCACGGCAGATGCCGTTTCAGAAAAAACAAATATTTTTTTATTTGTAGAGCACACTAGGTCTTAAGTCAACCTATTCTACTCTGCTATGGATTTAACAAAAAGAATTTGCATACATGTTTGTATTGGCGTGATACTCTCGGACTTTAAAACGTGATCAGTCCGCCTAGAAACATAATGTGGGTGTTTTAAATATATTTCTCTGTTAATACCGGTCGTATTAATGTATATAAGAAATAAAAACTTCAATCTTAACTTTCTTCGTCGGGAGGAAAGTAGTTCCCAATTAAATTCTCTTTTCACTTTAGTGTAGCTCTCCCTCCGCCCATACCGATTCAGGACAAGCCCAGCAGCTCTGTTTTGAATTCTTTCCAATTTATCAATCAAGGTTGTCTGCGAAGGGTCCCAGAGGGCACAGTAATATTCTAAAATTGGTCTGACACATGATAAGTACGCGGTATTCTTCAAATCATGTAGTGAGCATTTCAAATTCCTTTGAATAAAATTAAGCGCCCCGCCATCTTTTCCGATTACATCATCAACATGAGCGTTCCAAGAACAGTTGGATGATGCAGTAACACCAAGGTACTTATACGTAGATTCGTTACTTATTGAGTTCTTTTCTAGCCGGTAGTGACTTTTATATTTTTTCTTTGAAAGACACAGGTGTACACACATTTTCAGATTTAAATTTATCTGCCACGTGGAGCACCAAGTGTGAATACACTTTAAATATCGTTGCAACAGAGCAGCATCTCGTTCATCCTTAATTTTTCTCTACACAACGCAGTCGTTGACAAACAACCGTATACACGAGGAAATTCCCCCGAAAATATCGTTTACGTAAGTCAAAAAACAAAAGTGGACCTAGAACAGAGCCCTGTGGGACTCCCGAAGCGGCGTCAACATTCCCCGAACTTTTTCCGTTCAAGACAACACATTGGCGACGCTGAATTAAGTAATTTTCAATCCATCGGAACACACTAAAATCCAAGTTTAACAGCTTAAGTTTACAAAGAAGGAGCGGGTGCGACACAGAGTCGAATGCCTTATTGTTCATTCAGTCCATCTGCTCAGAAACGACACATTGGCGGCTCCGACGCCGCACCTCAGCTGTGGCGGTGTTTCACCTTATGGGTGTGGAGCGAGGGTCTGCCACCCCGCCCAGGGGCCGCTACCGACCACCCAAAAGGGACACAGTCCGAAACGCACAACGGCGCATGAAGAAAGAGCCAATAAAAGGAGGACACGAACACAGAACGGGCGGAGACGGACCGAGGTCACGGAGGCGTGTAGTTCGAAGCGAACGCTAAGGCAATGTTTTACTTGGATGCTAACAACCCATTCCTGCTACTCTAATAAATGTAGTTTCTCGTTATGGAAACCCCGGCTTCGTGTTGTTCCTCCCGGATGGGCATGCAGCAAGGCAACCCTACCACAAGGGTTGCATATGTGTTTAGAATTATTTTTTTTAACCTGAAGTGTTTATAAGTTAGCTCTTCGAAATAAAGTGAAGCCACAAAAAGCGTAACGTATAATTTCCCCGCTAGGTTTAGCAAAGAAAATGACGTCATATGGCTTCATGTAACGTAACCTACACAGAAATTTCATTTTACCGCTAAATTTAGCGGGAAGAGTGACGTCATATGGCTTGATGTCAAGTGATCTACACAAATTCAGTTTTCCCTCTAAATGTAGCGCGAAAATTGACACGTGACCGGTCGCAGCCCCTCATTTCACATATTCTGTGGACACAGGCCGACCCGACGGGGAAAGTCAACAAGTCAGTGAGTCAATAGTGAGTTTTAGTATATCTTTTTTCGAAGGCCCGCTACCGCTACAGGCGCGCGTTTGAGAGCATGCACCGAAGTGGCAGGGCGAGCTCCCGCTACAAATGGCGTGGCCTGAAAACACGATCTGCTAAAACTCTACTAAAATTAATGGAGTGAAGAGGAGTGGGGGGACCTGCAGACACAACTCAAGAAGAAATGCCTGGAGGTTGCTAGCGCTAAACCAATGACGTTTCACGTAATAACGCAATTGCAGGGCAATCCGCGATACTTTTTACGTATTATTTTTATGCAGCTGCGTAACAGGGTACAGGATTCCCGCTAACGCGACGAACGTTTTGCCGGCATCTGCCACATACGCTCTTTTGAACCATTGTTTTTCGGGAGCAGAGAATAACAAAGTTACGTCACTTGGCACCTGTATTTCTTTTATTCTTTGGCCACTGTTTACGCAGTTGCTAGCGCGCAGCCTCGTGACGTACTGTGACCTGGTAAACTGTTATTGCTTTGAAGAGTGGTATCGTCAAAAGCTTCTGCTTGCTTACGAGTGAATGATGACTCCCTTTTGCACTGTGCCTTTGTGGGACTGGAATTATACCTGGTACTCTGAATACCCGAGGCTGACACCATGCTTCGAGTCCACAGTTCTTGTTTACACGCCGGCAACTGTTCTCGTGCCGTTCGCCCTTGTTTTGTGTATGGTAAGACGACGGAAAAAGCAAGCCCTTCACTGTGAACCACTCTCCTGGACTCCATTGAGTCTGTTCAAGTTCGTCGCCGGTCTTCTGTTGACCCTCACTTACTTTATCTCGCTCACATACAGACTGGTCCTTGGGGCATACAACGGGTCAGCGGTGACTGCAGATGTTGTACATATCATCATCTTCACAATCACAATGATCATTCAGGAGACTGATCGAAAGAACGGAAGTGGATCTTCGATGGGGCTGTTTTTCTTTTGGTTGCTGACTCTTCTCTGCAAGCTTCCCGAGTGGATCCGCCGCGTACTGGAAGCCTTTGCATCGCTCAGCGACCCTCTTGACTTTCCTGAAATCGAATTTTACGTGTGTTTTATAGTTTATCCTATCGTTCTTTTGCAGCTGTTGTTGTCATGTTGGACAGACGTCAGACAAAACACAAGACGACCCTACCTCACCGCTCCACCTGTGTCCTTCATTTTCTTTGGTTGGTTGTCACCTCTCATACTTAGGAGATCACGAAGATGTCTTCAGGTTGAAGATATCTACAGCATTCCACCGGACATGTTGACTCAGCGAAGGCATAGTGAGTGGAGCGCACTTTGGAAGGAGGAACTGCGATCTGCTGGATACGTACCGGGAGAGAGATCGTGTGATGTTTCGAAACCGCAGCCTTCAATGTTCAAGCCAATCTGGAAAGCATATTGGAAGCCTGTGGTATTTTCGGTAATTCTTTCAACCTTAGGAGCTGTTCTAAAAATAATCCCTTCCTTTTTGTTGCACCTTCTTTTGGAGTTCATGGTTAAAAACGATCCTAACTGGAAAGGAGTCTTGTACGCCCTCGCTATAGTGAGCGCCAATTTTACGTCGCGCCTTCTTAGTGTTCACGTCGACAGGATCCTGTCTTTTACTGGGCTAAATGTGAAAACAGTACTGGTGGCAGCCATTTATAGAAAGACACTTAGACTTTCTAGCGAGTCGCAGATGAACTACACAATGGGGGATCTGGTTAATTTGATTTCCGTGGATGCCGATCGGCTTTACCAACTCAGTGTCGTCTCATCTTCTGTGGTAACTGGAGTGCCAATGATCATAATTGCGGTTACACTTCTGTGGCAATACCTTGGAGTGGCCTCCCTTGCTGGCGTTGCTGTTATGCTAGTTATAATGCCTGTAGGAGCCCTAGCGGTTACCATCGGGAACAAGTACCAAACAGGTCAAATGAAGCTTAAAGATAAGAGGCTCGAAATTGTGTCAGAAATGATAAACAGTGCGAAGCTTCTCAAACTGTTCGCATGGGAAAACATTTTCATAGACAAGTGCACGTCCTCACGGTTAGAAGAGATGAGTTTGCTCAAGAAATACTCTTACGTGACTGCCGTGAGTATCTGCATTCTTATATGCTCGGCAGCGATGGTTTCCTTGGCTAGCTTCGTAACCTACGTGTTGACCAGCAACGATCACGTTCTCGACCCGAGCACTGCGTTTGTGTCGACGGCACTGTTTAACAACATGCAATACCCGATATTTATAATTCCAGACTTTATTTCCAACGCGGTTCAGACGAGCGTTTCAATGATGAGGATACGGAAGTTTCTGCTCTCCTCCGAAGTAGACGACTGTTCCGTGGGAATACGACCAGATGTAGGGTTACGCTGTCTCAGTAAGGAATGCATCACTTTCATGGTCAAAAGACAGCACCCCGGTTTTGACCAACATTAATCTGACCGTCAAAAAAGGTCAACTGATCGCAGTTGTTGGACCCGTGGGCTCTGGCAAGTCGTCCTTGCTGTCGGCGTTGTTGGGAAACCTTCGGGTTTTCTCGGGATCAGTGAACTGCATAGAAAGTGTGGCGTATGCCCCTCAGTGCCCTTGGATTCAAAACAAAACCATAAGAGAAAATGTGGTCTTCACGGGTGCCTTTGATGCCAAACTGTACGAGTTGGTTTTGAAGGCGTGTTCGCTTGAGAGAGATCTAGAGATTCTGCCGTGTGGAGACCTGACGGAGATCGGGGAGAGAGGGATCAACTTAAGTGGTGGTCAGAAGCAACGGGTCAGTCTAGCAAGAGCCGCCTACCAGAAGAAAGATCTTTACCTTTTGGACGACCCACTAAGCGCAGTGGATGCTCACGTCGGGGCTTCTCTCTTCAAGGACCTCATCGGACCGCGAGGAATGTTGAAAGAAACCACAAGAATCTTGGTCACCCACAACCTTTCTGTGCTCAGTGAAGTCGACTACGTTTTCGTAATGCAGGAAGGGTCAATTGTTGAGTCTGGTACGTTTGAAGATCTTAAACAAGAAGGGAGTGTTTTCTCAGGCCTTTTACACAACTTTGCCAAAGGGCTTAGGAATTTGACAGAGAACAAGGTTTTATCGGCATGTCTAAACGAGGGGCTGTACTGGAGAAAAAAGAGTTGAAGGCGACCCTTGTGGAAAGAGAAATCAGGGAGGAGGGTTCAATAAATCTACAGGTATACAGAACTTACATTAGACACGCTGGGCCTTTGTTGATAATCGTTGTTTTGTGTTACGCCGTTTTCACAGCACTCGGTACGTACATGGGATTTTGGCTGAGCGAATGGACCAATGATTCACTGTTTCTTAACGGAACGAAGTATGTATCCCAGCAAACATATAGGATAAAAATTTACGTCCTTCTCTGTGCTGTCCAGGCGGTTACTACTTTCCTCGCAGTCATAACCTTATGGAAGGTGGCGCTCGCAGCCTCCACAAGGCTTCATCAATCGACACTCAATGGTGTGATGAGGGCCCCATTGTCCTTTTTTGATACCAATCCGTCTGGTCGCTTATTGAATCGCTTCAGCAAGGACGTTGATCAGCTTGATCTACAACTTCCAACGGCAGGTCATGCTACGCTTGATTTGTTGTTTCTTTTTGCATCATCAATTTTACTCGTATGCATATATATTCCTACGTACATCCTGGTCGTCGCTCCTGTTATTGTTTTCCTGTTTGTTCTCCGTCAAACGTTCGTGGCTTCATTTCGTGACGTGAAAAGGCTTGAGACCGTTTTGCGTTCTCCTGTTAACAGTCACTTTTCAGAAACTGTAGTAGGCTTGAGTAGCATCAGGAGCTATGGTGTTCAGGGTATTTTTCTACAAGACAATGACGACAAGATTGACATCATGCAATCCTGTACTGTGAACTGCCGTTTTTTGTTGTACTGGATACAAATCTGGTTGGAGGTGGCTAGTGAAGTGCTTTTGTTTTCGATGCTGTTGCTACTCGTTTATGGTCGCAACAAGATTGGAGCGGGAACAGCCGGGCTTCTGGTGTCGTACTCACTACAATCATTGTTCGCGTTCACATACTTTGTTTTTTACTCAACTGAGCTTGAGGCCTGTTTGATATCAGCCGAACGTTTAGATGAGTACAGCCGTCTCACTCCCGAAGCGCCTTGGGTGTCCAACGTGAGACCGGACCCGCACTGGCCCACGTCGGGTGCTGTGTCTTTCAAGTCTTACTCGACTCGGTACAGACAGGGTTTGGACCTGACTCTCAGGGATGTTGATCTCTACGTCAGGCCCGGTGAGAAAATAGGAATCGTAGGACGAACGGGCGCCGGTAAGTCGACACTAGCCTTGAGCCTCTTTCGTATCATCGAGGCAGCAGCAGGAAAGATTGTAGTGGATGACATGAACATTGCAGCATTAGGGCTACATGACCTCCGTTCTAGAATAACCATCATACCCCAAGACTCAGTTCTCTTTCGTGGGACCCTACGGTTCAACCTTGACCCGACCGGGCAGCACGACGCTGAAGAGTTGTGTTCGGCACTTGAAAAATCTCACCTCAGAGATATCTTCAGGAATGGTGGTGGTCTAGACTTCGAGGTCGCAGAGGGTGGTCAAAACCTCAGCGTGGGACAGAGGCAGCTGGTTTGTCTCGCGAGGGCTGTGTTAAGAAAGACGAAGATACTTGTCCTTGACGAAGCCACTGCATCAGTGGACATGAAGACAGACTTGCTCGTTCAGCACACGTTGAGAGACTTGATGAGTGGTTGCACTGTCCTGACTATAGCTCATCGTCTTGACACCGTTCTTAATTCGGATCGCATTGTTGTGATGGATCAAGGAAGGGTGATTGAAGTAGGTAGTCCGGCAGAATTATTAGCTGATTCAAACTCGTCCTTCCACGGTATGGCTCGTGAAGCGGGAGTTGCAGTGTCTGGGTTGCGTGCTGATAGCTCAGATCTTGCTCCAACTGGACAAGCTGAGTTTCTTGCCGGATAGTCGACCGCGTAGCATCGTGGCAGTCTTCCTGCTGAGTTGCCGGCAGAGAGTGTACGCTCGTGGACAAAGCGAACGAAGCCACAGGCGCGAACGGCCAATGACTTTGTACGCAGACGTCATACCGGTGTCTAGTGGAAGCATCCTCAGCGAGCATAGGCCTGTTGCGAGAAATTAGCGGATATCAACATCCGGCTACCAGGAGCAGAGCTGAGTACACCAAGAATCGCAAGGTGAAATGGCTTGATGATGATAGCTGCCAATCTCGTATTTCGTAACCCTCGTTATAGTTTCTCCTTTAGGCGCCGGCATGGACGGCGCACGTAGCTCGATGGCTTCAATTGCTTCGTCCAGAACTTTGTGCTCTAAGAAATGCAGGGATATCTTTGCCTCTTAAAGGTGCCGTCAACCACTTGATACTCAGCCTCTTCAATTATCAGCATCATGGTCGACGTATTGAACAACCTGAGAGTTATCCTATACATCGTACTAGCAACGGGCATAAAAAAACAACCTTGTAACTGACTTATAATCTGCTTAATATACTTGAGATTGCTTTGATATATTTTTATCTTTATTTGCTTGTGTTATTTTATTGTGATGTGAGCGTTGATTTTCAGTAGGCTAGGTGCATTTACTGTTCGTGTGATATTACGTATAATCATGCATATGCAATTGTGGGTACACGTTTGTAGAATGTAGACTTTGTAAAGTCGCCGTGTTCCACTATACTCTTTGGTTGTATTAATTTGTGATTTATAACATTTTTATTTTGCTTGAAGAGGGTGGCAAGTTGGGCAGTTGATGATTCATAATATTTAAAAAGCGCAACGAGACACGGACTATTCATCAGTTCATAAATGTTTGTTTGCGATTCGGAGCTAGGCGCTGTGAGTATTGTTTGTATGGAGATGAAAGGTTTTTTTATTGTGGTTGAAAATAATTCTCGATCATTCATTAGGTTGTGCGAGGTTCCACTCTTATTTGGCAAATAACCCAGCCGAAATAGTGAACCCGCAGTGGTATAGGAAAACCTCTAGGCGTCTTTACTTCTTGTAATATGTCCATTGTTACTTGCTGGAATACGCGATGAGGCCGTTGTCAGATGTTTGGACGCCTATAGCTGAATACAGGCTTATCATTTTTTGACTCCGTTGAACTGGGGAAATATGATGATTTCACCTGTGTTACGTGTTCAATAAGCAACACGTTTAAAACAATCTCACTGTCATACTTCACCTACACAGGGCGACGTCCGACTCGCTTTTCGGCATTTGTGGACGCACGAAAAACAAAAAAATAAATAAAAGTCTTTATTGAGCCTACCACCAACGGTGTCGTCTGGTAATATCTTCAGTCGCGCAAGTCGGCAAAATCCCATCTTAACGTGTTCTTTTTTTTTTTTTTTGCATCGTGTTTGCAGAGTGCACATTGTTGCATATACGTGTTCGGAGATGGGACGGCGGCAATAATTATTCAATTACACACGAGTTGCTTACGGTTTCGATGTATGAAGTTGCGGGCGCGATATGCCGGATTAGTGAGTACTCTCCTCGAACCAAATTGGGCGTAAGCAAAGTGGCACGGGGAACTACGCTGCCTACCTACGTCGACCTCCAAAAATGCTGCATTCAAGCCTGGCATAATCACCTAATCATAGCTATGATTGTTCGAATTTAGTACACTGCATCAACGTCGACAACTTGGACACTGGGCTACTCGCGTCTCCAACGGTGTGCGTTTCGTTCCGGTTTTCTCTGTGTCATATTTCGCCCGCTAAAAGCGACCAGTGCTCGCCGAAATTGAAATACCCAGGGCATGAGGTTGGGAGCCAATATTGGACAAGCCAGTGATTAAACTTAGACGCCAATTTTGGTTGTCATACCCGCAACCAATAGTGGTGCAATGATGGCTAAGGCTTCTTTTGACAAAATGCGCCGCAAAACAGGGACAGAGTAAGGGAGACAACACGAAGCGCTTCGTGTTGTTTCCTCATTCTCTCCCTGTTTTGCGGCCCAGTTTGTCAAAAGAGATCATGTACCAACTGGCCCATCTGTCACTATTGATGGCTTAGGTGTTGGTGAAAGTGTAATTGCTGGTTCCAGTGAGCGAAAAAAATATTCCTGCTTATACCAGAAAGCTATAGGGTGTTATGAGCGCAGGTCACCTCTTTATCCTGAAAACAAAAACGCTGATTAGCCAAGTATTTACGCCAAGAAGCATGTTTTAATTCTGGAACGAAACCGAAACTAACCACTGTTTTAGATTTAATTATTTCTCGGTATAGGTGTTAATTTTGGATGCTTTCATAACTCAAGATGTGTCTCACATCGTAGTTATTTAGCTGAAGAAGTTGTTCGCAGAAACTTTATTTTGTGACGTATCCTATCCAAGCACTTCAAAATATTTTGGGGAGTTCAGTGTTCCTCTAAAGACAGATACTTTCATACACCTAACAGGAAACATAGAATATTGTATTTGTTGAAAAATGAAGGCTCACATTTGATGTCATCTTGCTCCTTTTTTCGCTCAGATAATTGTCATGTAAAATAATGAACTGCGGTCATTTTAATTGATTTTGGGGTATTTAGATGTTTAATTGCTTTAACATTGTCCCCAGCACAAGAATAACAAAATCAATCTTAATTTTGCAAAATGTCGTCACGAATAATAAGTTTAGAATATCTTCACAAAACGTATAAGTTAAGAAACGCTCTTCTTACTACAAAAACCAAAAAACGGCAGACAGCAAAAGTATGTGTGTGCGTGCGTTCTTTTTCTCTAAGCAACCGTGCGACGCATAGTACTTTATATTACATCTAGTGTTTGACTGTTTGTCTATCTTGATAACGATGTCAGAGTTTTTCATATGCTGAAAAGAAAAACAAAAAAATGGTACCTTTCTACAAAGACTATTATGGTTAAATGGCGTATTTTTGTAATCGTGGCGTTTATCGGTGACCTACATTGCCGCAGTTTATATTAATATTAACAACCCGATCAGATATTTTAATACGTAGTTTTTCAAGCTCTAATATAATTTGTTGCTTATGATCTAATTTCAAACGCGCGAACGAGTATGGCTATCAATTCTGCAAATTATCATCACTGCTGCCAATCGCCGCATTTTTAATTAACAACTTATAAAATTAAATAGTGTAAATCAACGTAATCATTTGAGCCAATCAGAAATTTATGTCAACTTATATTAATTCTGAGTAAAGCATATGGTGCTATCAAATTGCAACCTTTGACAATCGACAAAACTTCCAAAGTCGCCGCCAATCCTTCAAAAAAAATGCCCCAAAAAACTTTTTTTTATTAATAATTTTTTCAGAACATTTAGTCCCTTTAAGTTTTACGCGCCGTTCTTTTGCCAGTCTCAGCCTCTCCAGTTCGAAGGAACGCCTTCCCGCTTGCACGTCTGCTCACTGCAGTACGTTTCGTTGGCATTGGAAACCAGTGAAAGAGTAGTGAGTTTCATTTAGTATTGCGTAAACGAGCGAACGCAAGCACTGTATGTTTGCGTTACCGTTGCGTGTTCCACACTGCCCGTGAGCGGAGCCCAAAATTGCGGTCTTGGATTGGAGCAAGACGACGACGCGCATGCGCAGCGTGGAGCGCGCAACTCTAACGCAAACGCACACCGCTTGCGTTTGCTTTTATACGTAATACTAAAACTGTCTAGTAAAGTACAATCCCATACCGACTGCAGCACTACTTTGGGTCAGTGGAGAGTGTTGTTTGCATTCAGAAATGGCATTTCGTGAGCGCTTGATCGGGAGCAGTTCCGCCGTGCCCGCTGAGCAGGTGGGACCCTCACTAGAACGCTTCCCGTTTCCGCCGCGAGAGGGCGAGAAACGAGTTGGACACGCGAATAGTGTGTCCGACTCCGAACGGCCGAGAATTACCACGGGACGACATGCACCAGTGACACTGATCGAAAACATCGACATTTGAAGATTTTTTTTTCCCGTTCTCCATTTTACTGGAATGATCTTCGTTTACTGACGAAGCAGCTAGGCCTAACCGAAAAGATGAGACTACCGCTATTACCGGGATTTACGCCGGTGTACAGACTGGCTCTCTCTCCGCGTTTCGTGTAATTTCCATTTCAATTGGAAAAGATGGTTAGCGTCCAAATGCACTCCTTCCGTTTTTGATTCTGTTACGTCCGAGAAATGAATAATGCCCTCAAGATGTTACTGACATTTTAAGGAACGCCGGGCGCTTCGTGATCCAGAAATTCCGGAGTTCGTGCATAGGCAAACGCAGGACGACGATGGCTTATTCGCCCCGACACAAGATTGTGCCTCTTGGCTCAATACTAACCATCCCGTCCAGTACTGCACTCTACAAACAATTGTATAGCAAATTGCTGGGCAGCTGTTTTGCATACGTGAAACGTTTTAACATCACGAAATATCAGGTCACCTGACGTCAATTTTCCCGTTAAATTTAGCGGGGCAACTGAGTTGGTGTGTAGGTCACGTGACTTTTAATTTTACCGCTAAATTTAGAGGAGAAACTAAATTGTAGTAGAGGTCACGTGATATCAGGTCTCGTGACGTTCATTTCCCCCTAAATGTAGCGGGAAACCGTCCATTTCCCCGCTAAATTAAGCGGAATAATTGACGTCACGTGACAAGATGTCACGTCACCTATACACCAGTTCAACAATTCCCCTCTATATTTAGCGGAGAAAGTGAATTGGTGTGTCGGTCTCTGACGTCCCATAGTGCAACACTGCGCGCGTTGCATTATGGGACGTCACAGGCCACGGCTTCACGAAATCCGGAGCAACTAGCCAACGAACGTTTCATGCTAAAAATGCAGCGTCTACTTTCACACAAACCACTCGGGGGATTCAATCGTCGCAATCTACAGGTTGAGGTCGGCAAAGGATGAGGCTGGTAATATGTCCAGACCTATCAAAAACAGTCTCCGCTGTGGCGCGCGTAACATGGTTTAACGTCATTCTCAGTGCCACGGAGCAAATTGCAGCAATTGGCTCCCTCCGAGTGCTTCGCGGGAACCTATAAGTAGATCTAACACAATCCAAATTAGTTTAGTTTGCGATCAAAAAAGTGCTTTGCCAGAAGTCCGTCTCGTGTCCCATCAGATGCCAAGCAAAACTACTCACAGCCGAGTCAGCCGCTTGCGAGATGAGCCTCTCGATATCTCATCGTGTCAGCTATCGCCCGATATGCCGCCTGCTTTGAGTTGATATCTGTTTAGCGAAGTTTTCTGTATGAAGATCGGCGGAGAAAATAACCTACCAGATTTTGGGGTAAGTCCTCCTCGTGGGACGCAGAAGTGGTTGTTTCTCGAGCACATGTTCCTTGATATAAGAAGGTGAAAGTGAAGTCGTTTACGCAACAATTTTATGTAAACAAGATTTTATTAAATTACATATTAACCTCTCTGACTCTACTAGTGCAGATTTAGTAATATATTTATTCTTGAAATGCAATTCAGTTTTTAAATACACTGCACGTCCCAATTAGCAAGAAGACCACGTCGACGAATTCTTGTCTTTAACCCCAACAGAGTATTGAGACAATCACATTTTACCGCTCAAGATATCCTTTTGAATAGCACCTGCAAACAGAGCACAAGTTTTGAGGAGCATCCTGGAAATCTGTAAAATCAGTAGAAAGCAACAGACATAGCTTGTTCACACTAACTCTGTAGCACTGAATACAATATGAAGCCTCACGCTTCCATCGTGACTGCCGTGCACGTACGATTGTCTAGAAAATGTATGCACCAATAAACAAATAAAGCACGACATCAGACGTTCCTCCACCAGAAACAAACATTCAGTTGCAATAAAAAAAGACTGCGATACTTAACTGCTACAAAAAAAGTGCAATTATCAATTTCAACGTGGTCCAAAGTAATCAAAATAAAGATGGTCTCACACTTCACCGCAGTTAAGTACAACTCCCGCTTCAAGAGCCATAGCATAAAACAATGACCTCTGATCATCCAGGAGTTTTGACGGACTACCGATTTCAACAACTCTTCCTTGATCCATCACAACAACGCGATCGGACGCCAGAACAGTGTGAAGACGATGAGCAATTGTCAACACTGTGCACCCACTCATCACATGTCTCAGCGTCTGCTGAACGAGCAAATCCGTCTTCGTGTCCACTGATGCGGTGGCTTCGTCAAGGACGAGTATTTTTGTCTTTCTCAGCACAGCCCTCGCGAGACAGACCAGCTGCCTCTGGCCCACGCTGAGGTTAAGTCCGCCCTCTGCAATTTCGAAGTCAAGACCATCCCCTTCCCTGAAGAAATCACCAAGGTGAGATTTGTCTAGAGCTGACCACAGGTCTTCAGTCGCGTGCTGTCCGGCCGGGTCAAGGTTGAAACGTAGAGTGCCGTGGAATAGAACCGGGTCCTGTGGTATGATGGTTATCCTGGAGCGGAGGTCGTGTAACCCTAAGGTAGCAATGTCTACGTCATCCACCAGGATCTTGCCTGCTGCCGCCTCGATAATACGAAAAAGGCTTAGGGTTAGTGTCGATTTACCTGCACCTGTGCGTCCTACAATTCCAATCTTCTCGCTAGGGTGCACGTCGAGGTTAACGCTCTTCAGAACCAGGTCTAATTTATCTCGATATCGAGTCGAGTAAGACTTGAAGGACACCGCACCAGACCAGGGCCAGCAAGGGTCCGGACTAAAGTCCGATGTCCAAGGTGCTTCGGGGGTCAAACGCCTGTATTCATCCAGTCGTTCGGCAGATATCAGAGTCGCTTCTAGTTCCGTTGAGTAAAATATCATATAGATGATCGGGCTCATTGCGCCCAGCATGTAGGACACCAGAAGGCCCGTTGTTCCAGGATCAATCTTGTCGCGGTTGGTAACAACCAGAAGGAGCATCGAGACCACAAGAACTTCACATGCCACGTCCATCCAGATTTCTATCCAGTATTCGAAATAAAGGCCGTTGATAGTACAGTTCTGCATGGTGTCTAGTTTTTCGTCGTTGTCACGTAAAAATATGCGCTGAACGCCATAGCCCCTGATACTGCTCAAACCCGCCACGGTTTCCGAAAAATGATGGTTGACTGGAGAACGCGTCACCGTTTCTAATCTTTTCATTTGGCGAAATGGAACCACGTACGTTTGACGTAAACCAATCAGGACCACGGTAACCGGAATGACGACCAAAATGTACGTGGGAATATATATGCATATAAGTATGACCGATGACACAAACAGAAACAGAAAATCGAGCGTAAACTGAGCTGCGGTTGGAAGTTGCACATCCATCTCGTCTACGTCTTTACCGAAACGGTTTAATAAGCGTCCAGAAGGATTAGCATCAAAAAATGTCAAAGGTGCTCTCATGACACCTTTGAGCCCCAACTGGTGAAGAGTTGTGGAGGTTGAGAGCGCGACTTTCCACAATAACGCGACAGCAATAAAATTAGCAACAGCCATGGAAATACAAAGAACTGAGTAAACCTCGATTCTGTAGGTGCGCAGAGATATGCCCTGTGCGCCTCCTGGAACAAGCGAGTCGTTGGTCCATTCGCTTAGCCAGATCCCCATGTACACACCGACACCTCTGTAGATGGCATAAAACAAAATAACCACTATTAACATAGATCCAGAGTTCCTTATGTAGGTTCGATATATTTGTGGGCTGATTGAACCCTCTTCCATTCTCTCTTTCTCCACAATGGTTACATTCAGCTTTTCTTTCTCAAGTTCGAACTCCTTACTTGTGTCTACAAAAATGTCCCTGTTCTCATTCATTCCTCCAGCCACACTGGAAAAATTTTTCAGCATCCCTGAAAGAACGCTTCCTTCTTGCTTAAGATCTTCAAAGGTACCAGACTCAACGATCGAACCTTTCTGCATGACTACGATATAGCTAACCTCATTGAGCACCGAAAGGTTATGAGTAACCAAGATTCTTGTTGTTTCCTTCAGTATTCCTCGTGGTCCGATAAGGTCCTCAAAGAGAGAAGCGCCGACGTGGGCGTCGACTGCGCTTAGCGGATCGTCAAAAAGATAAAGGTCTTTCCCCTGGAAGGCTGCTCTTGCTAGACTCACCCTCTGTTTCTGACCGCCGCTTAAGTTGATTCCTTTTTCTCCGATCTCCGTTAGGTCTCCACCGGGAAGAATATCCAAGTCTTTCTCGAGGCAACACACCTTCAGTATCATCTTGTACAGTTCGTCGTCGTACGCACTCGTAAAGAGAATATTTTCTCGTATGGTTTTGTTTTGAATCCACGGACATTGAGGAGCGTACGCCACACTTTCGATGCAATCAACAGTTCCTGAGCAAACTCGGAGGTTCCCCAACAATGCAGAAAGCAAGCAGGACTTGCCAGAGCCTACGGGCCCAACAACTGCGATCAGTTGACCGGTCTTGACGGTTAGGGTAATATTATTCAACACCGGAGTTTCGTCCTTCGACCAAGAAAGTGTTGCGTTTTTCACCAAGACCACGTCGCCTACCTTCAGTTGGTGACCAACTGAGCAGTCGTCTACTTCAGAAGATAGCAGGAACGTTCGAATTCTCATCATTGAAACGGTCGTCTGAACCGCATTCGAAATAAAGTCTGGAATTATAAATATGGGGAACTGCATTAGGCTGAATAAGGTCAAAGAAACAAAGGCGGTCGTGGGGTCCAGAATATGATCGTCGCTAATTTCCAGATAGGTCACAAAGCTGACAAGAGCAACTATAGAAGACGAACTCTTAAGAATAAAGAAACTTAACGCATTTAAGTACGAATATTTCTTGAGCAGCCCCATCTCATCTAACCGAAAAGAGGTGCACTTGTCAATAAATAGCTTTTCCCAGGCGAAAAACTTGAGAACTTTCACGCTGGACAACATCTCTGCCACAGTTTTGAGCCTCTTGTCTTTCAGCCTCATTTGTTTCGTTTGGTACTTGTTGCCGAGGCTGACCGCTAGTGCCATCAGAGGCATTATTACGAGCATGACAGCAACGCCGGCGAGGCACGCTCCTCCAAGATACTGCCACAGAAGGACCACTGAGATTATGATCAGCGGCACTCCACCCGCCACATACCCAGCAGTTATACTAAGTCTGAAGATCCGATCAGCATCAACGGAAATCAACGTGATCAGATCCCCGATTCCGTAGCATCTCTGCGACTCGCTAGAAAGCCGAAGTATTTTTCTATAAATGGCCGCCACCATGACAGTCTTCACATTTAGCCCCGTAACGCTTAGCCTCCGGTCTATGTGAACAGCAAGCAGGGTGGCACCAAAGTTTGCGCTTACTATACCAAGGGCGTACGCAATACCTTTCCAAGTAGGCTCGTTTCCCACCATATAGCCTATCATAATATGTAACAATGGAGCTAGGACGATCTTCACCACAGCTCGTAGTATGGAAAGAAGGCACGAAAACACCACAGGCTTCCAGTACACTTTCCAGAGTGACCTGAGCATTGAAGGTGGCGCCCCAGCGATGCATGATCCGTCTCCTGGTACGTATCCAGCTGAACTAAGTTCCTTGTTCCAAAGTTCACTCCACTTACTATGATTTGGTTGGGTTTTCATGTCCGGTGGTATGTTGTATATAGCTTCAAGCTGGAGAGGGCGCCGCGATTTCTGAAGTACCATAGGTGAAAACCATGCTAATAGAAGCGAGGACACAGGTGGTGCGGTGAGGTATGGTCTTTTCACGTCTTGCTTCGCGTCCGTCCAACAGGACAACAGCAATTGCAAGCAAACCAAAATATAACATGGAGCCACCACGGCGATTTCGAGTTCCGAAACGTCAGGCAAGTCACGGTCCGACGCGAAGACTTCCCACATGTAGCGGAAGAACTCGGGCAGCCTGCAGACAACGGCCGCCAACCAGAATAAAAACAGCAACGTCGAAGATCCTATTCCCTTCTTTCGATTCTTCTCTTGAGCCTTCAGTGTAAGGGCAAAGGTGATGGTATGTACAAGGTCTGCCGTCACCGATGACACGGAGGATGCTCCAGCAGCAAGCTTGTACGCAAACGAGATGGCGTAAGTGAGGGTCAACAGAAGACTTGCAACGAACCTGAACAGACCGAGCGTTGTCCAGGAGAGTGGTTTTCCGTGGAAATGCTGCGTATTCAGTAGTCCCACGGGCCACGGGAGGAAGCCAAACAGCACGAGGGCAGCCAGCGGAATGTAGGCAAGGACTGTAGTTTCGAAGCATGAGGTCAGCCTTGGGTATTCTGAGTACCACGTGTAATTCAGGTTCCACAAAGGTGAGTTGCAGAAAGGGAGCATCACTCACTCTTCTGTTGTGCAGTAGTTCAGGACGAGTTTACACTTCATGGGGACCACACTTCATTCGTACAGAAGTCATAGCGGGGAGAGTGAGTTCTTCGGCACCATCAAAACTGCGGATGTAAACTACACAAGCAGTGAGATGCAGGAACACAAAATAAATTCTTCTAAAGGGCAACGTCCTATTTAACCGCGGAACCATTTGTAAAATGAGCGGCTGCGGGAGCAGCTGTCGGAACGTTCGCTGTACATTTCCCACTGGAGTTGAGTATCATATACTTCAGTGACATCGTTAACACCACGTCGAGTTTGTACCTTTCTGTTTTATTTCAAGTAGTAATTAAATGCTTAAATTTAGTATAAACTTTCTCTTTCTAAATATGAAAGCAAATCACACGTTTGGATGTTTAGAGAGCGAGAGGTTGATTTGCCAGTTCATATTCGATCGGTATGATGGCGCTTTTAAGGCCTATAGGGGGCATTCACTGGACGCCATATTTGAGGGCGATGTTTAGGGCGCATGCTCAGAACAAGCTTACATTAATAGGCTGCTAAGACCGGCAATCTTGATGGTGTGGAATGCACGTTACAAAAGAACTGTGGAAGCTCGCCGTCAGCACGCGCTCAGCAACCACGCACACAGATATGGCCGCCAGTGAATACTCCCTATAATACAGAAGTAATTAAGTATTTTCCAAAGGGCGCGTCATCTAGTAGAGGCTGTGCTAATTATTCGATTATGTCATTGCTTTGGGCACGTGCTCAGAGCAAGCATTGGACACAAGGGTTGCGTCATCATTCGGCGTGAACTCGGCTCGACTCGTATTGGATACTAGTGTGACGTCAGTGCTCGGCGAGGACGCGGATCCAATCACTCTCTACGCGTCCAAGCAATGGCGACCACCAATGTTGCTTAATATACTTTTTTCAAGGGGTCTACTACACGGCCGCACGCTGGCACGAAGTTCATCGATATCGAGAGCGGCTGGGGCTCAGATCCTCGTGCTCTCGCCGCCCGTATCGCACGAGATTTGCGCGCCATCGGAGCGTTTTCACGAAGATGTTCCAAACGTGTTGCGAATTGCTCGTTGTTTAACACTGTAGACTGTAAGATATATTGCTAATTCTCTTATTCGGTTGAGGGCTTCGTCTTAAAAACCTGTGACAGACGCTGCTGCATGTCGCGGAGTACGAAGCGAGTGCTGTCCACCCCCTAGAACGGCTGGAGGACGGTACACAAACAGCGAAGAACGGGATCATTGTTCAATCTCACGTTCTTCGTGGAGAAACCATCGGCAGCCAGCGACCGTAGATCCCGTACTTAGCTATCCGGTGTACAGCGACCAAAGCATCGTTTTGACTTAAAGCTTGGAGTCTGTGGCATTCCCGAGTCTCCAGCGAACAGCATCAACACGCGTCTTCAACATCGTTTTGTTTGTTTTTTTGTTTTGTTTGCGAAAACGCATATCTAAATTGCAACGCGTATTTTTGGTTTTCTTTTTCTGGGTGAGGGGGGCTACATTACAAGTCGAGCTTGACATCGCAAACTGAGCACCCGCGAACTACGAATCGTTCAAAACCCCACTATTCGGATTCTTGTGCGGGATATCTAAAGATAACTTGAAGACTTACACACAAAAAGCTATGCCAAAAAGTCGCAGCAGCTAACAAAAATAAAAATAAAAACTTGAAGAAAAAAAAGGGTCAAAACGAATCGTTCATTGAGACATCAGGGAAAAGCACGGGAAGAGAAAAGACTGCAGGAAGATGACGTCATAGCGCAGCACGTTGCCCAGTGTTGCTTCATCAATAGCTATACCCGTCCGTGACCCGCTGAAGCGCAGGTAATTGCATTTCTCTATGGGTTTTGGTAGATATTGCGGCGTCCCATGTACGCAATACTTCGGCTGTGGTCATATCTTTTGCAAACGAAGAAACATGAGAGGTTGGTTTAAGTTCGACATTTGAGCGGAGTTGCCCTTTAATCGCATCGCCATACGCGACATCAATACGCGTATTACACAACCGTACAGGACATAGCCCAACCTTCGAATGAGTCATGTCGTAAACGTGTGATTGCGTCCCCAAAGGCAGCTTAGATAAAAAAAATAATGCAAAATATTGCCGCGTGCATGACCGCGAAAATAAAGCTTCTCCGTGCATCTAGAAGTTTCGCGTCTCTTCTTACACTGAGCGTAAAAGATAAGGAGGCCAAAATGACCATACCTAGTCAGTCTCGCCCTAGCTAACTGTCGGACATTCTAGGTCGAACGTTCGAGATGATGAGTGCAGTAGATAAGGAGCCGAGCGCAGTGTTGCCGATTCCTTCACTGATTGACTCTCGCGCTAGTCAGCTGTCACGCCGACGCAACGCCGCTCGCCGCTGCCGCCGTCGACGTTCGTTGCTGGCTTCTCGACGCTCGTCCTTTCTTTGGCTTCTGGCACAAGTTCGCCAATTAAACCGTTATTTTCAGTTTCCGCTCGTCCAGCATTTCCTATCCGCGACAATATCAGCAATAGTTTTTATTCATCAATCCAGGAGAACATGAAAGAGTATAAATAATAATAATATAAATCATTATTTCGGTGTAACCTTTGACAACACTAAACCTAAAAAGTGGTACACTTTCATATGAATTTAAAAAAAAACGTACACAACAGAAAACAAAAACACAAGCAAAGTCACAATCATGAACAAACACGTGTCTCGACTCCTCGTCGAAAATTGTTTGCCACAAAATATATATATTACAGATTGGTCTAGCTTCGTATAATCAGGCTGCAATGTTCTATACTTCGTTTCAGCTTAGGTTGAGACGCAGCCCACGCTACGAAGTAATGGGACCAATCAAGCAGAGTCACAAGCACAAGTCACTAGACCTTTTCTGTTTGAAATTGGTTCATCGAAGATAGTACACGTACAGAAACATGACGAACACCGTGATGGTTCGCTTTTGACGCTGCCCGACAGAAATTATTTCGCCGACTAACGTCGTGTTCTGCCCTTGACAGCGCAGTTGAAGTCGTATTGTTCGGGAAGCATGTCATGGATGATGCAAAAATTGGCCTTTTTAGGTGCATGCACAAGTATCAGCAATAAGCTTTAAACCGCACTATAAGTTATAGCTCTTCTATTTTCAACGTGTTCCAAACATGTGATATAACTTTTTTCAAAACGGTTTTGACATACTGCCACGCCAGCCATGCCGGAAAGCGAAAAATGATTCACTGCAAGCAACACCAGCACGAAACGAAGAGCAGACTGCCTCAAGCGCTTGAGCTTCTTACCTTATACCGCCGTCGTACTGTTTCTCTTTCTTACGGACTGAGCACACTAATATACCTGCTTCGTGGAAGAAAACGAAACCCAATATATTGGTACGCATAAATAACGCATAAAAAGCACGGACTCAGCGAGAATGGGGCGCTAGTGGTGGTGAATGAATGCCAAAGTTTGAGGACTTGACGTCACCTGAATCAAAGTGTAAAATCGGGAAACAGACTTCCTCTCTGAGCCCACGTCCACTAAGAGATTTTGTCAAACAAAACAAAATGGGACTCTGGGTGCCTGTAGCATTTATATCAATGCAAAAACCTGCTAGCAAGCAAGAGTAATACTGCCTCTTCTGCTGACTAGTGTTTTTCAAAAATAAATGCAACAGGCTCTTCTCCCATAGTGCCATTTTTTGGTTTGACAAATACTGGCTTAGGTGGACGTCGTTCTCAGAAAAAGTTCGCGCCTCTGTTCTTTTTTTTTTTCAGTACAGATAACGCAATCTTTTCAAGCTTGCGCATTTTATCACCAGCGCTAGCGTCACGTTTTCAATATTCTTCAGCTTTCTGTGATGTGTGGTTTATCTATGCGAGCCGAAAACTGGGCTTTCTTTTCTCTTACGAAGTATTCATGTAGATTGCGTATATTATTCCTCCACCTGCTTTCTCAATTAAACCCCGTGAAAAGATGCGTGTCCTGGACATTTTTAGTTTAGACACAGTCATTACTTTTAATTTCGACGTTCGTTGCAAAAATTAGCTTAATAGTTTTTTTTTAATACATGAATAAACTGAACTTCGGGTTTTCCCCATTTTTTATGTCTACAAAAAGCACCGAAAAAACAATTTTTTTTCAAAATTGTCAGTTTTTTTACGAGCCCTCGCATCTCTACGGTTAGCCCCAGTCCCACAGCGGCAATGTAAAAAAAAGGCATCACTCGCTCATCTCTGATGCAACAGCTGTGATCGATTTCACCCTTCGCTAAAATCACAGTTCACACGTGCGAAATCGCGATCAGCACAATCTTCGTTAGCGATTTTGCGGCGTGACAGGTGTGCACACACTCTGCACAAACAATGGCAGAGTAGGCACTCGAAGATTATTTGTGTAAAAATATATTGTCCTTGTTTTTACCACAAGAGCGCTGGTACAAACGAAGGCTGCAGTAACTGCTAGTGGAACGTGCCGTTGTTTTTTCTTGTTTTTTTGTGTGCATTCCTTTTTTGCAATTACCGTATTTTTGCGGGATATAGTCCGCGGACTATATATGTGTTTAAAGGTTGAAATTTTAGGCTGTGCAGACTATCTACGCGTGCGGACTATACAGGAATTTTGTCTTTCAAGATCGTTCATTATGGCGAGACGTGACGGAATTTGTGAATGAAAGAGTATGGTAATGATGATTTATGTATAATACGAGCTTCTTTGTGAGCTACGACAGCAGACATTTGTTAAGGTTTTTCAAGTATGAGAAGATTTTCGTGTCAACTACGCACCAAATGCAAACTATCTAAGCAATTTTTTTTTCTTTTTGACCCTACAATTTGCCCTTGCGGACTATACACCAGGTGCGGACTATCGCCCGGAAAATACGGTACATTGGTAAAACGGCGTCAACACTGAACACAACGCTGTTCTCTTATTTAACCGACGCAGGATACCTAGCTCTTTCATACGTCGGGCAGTGCAGTCCTCTCTCGCGGCAGATTAGTGGAGGAGTTGTAACTTCCTAACAGTTTATAAGCATCCACTCGGGGACCATCCGTCAGGAGTCCCCAGCCCCCTAAAAATACAGTCGCCCAAATTATCCTTTGGTAATAATTCGATTACTTTTCCAGTAATTTGTAGCTTTAGTTCGTGACTTTTGACTAAACGTAGCTGAAGTTGTAATTTATTTGCAATTTAGCCTCGCTAACTGTGGTTGTAATTTAGCTACATTTTAGCTTCAATAATTAAAAAAATATTTACAACAACAACTACTTTTTAATAATTTGTTACGCCCTGGAGCTTAGTTCATAAAATCACTGAGAAGCGAAAATAGATATAGGGTCTATCTTATTGCCCTTCTGCCGGCGCGTGGGGCTTGGAAAGCGCAGTGACTGCGGCAGTGCGGTGACCGTCGGCGCACGTAAAACTACCGACTCGCATCCAACTCAAAACACGCCTCCCATATCATACGACTAATAAAATCAGGGGAACAAAGACACAGCATGTGGTGAATGCCAAATGACATACTATTCTGTATCCTGAACGGTCAAATATTGAATGCACAAAATATTTCGGAGCGTAAAAATGCTATCACTGCAACATTTTAATACATTACTTTTTGTGCGAATAATTACAATTGTAATTTAGCTGCTTTTAGAGGAGTGTAGATAGGTTTCATTTCCGATTGTAATCTGCCCAGGTGTGGCCCAGTCTGTCGAGAATCAAGGATTGACGACAAGGGCTTATGGATGCGCAATCGCCGCTTTGTTCTCACAACGGATTCAGGCGATAAGGTTCAACGTGGCCTACCTATGATAATGTGCGTGCCAGGTATTTATCTTCCTCGGATCATATGACCAGGGATACTTTAGTGTGACGCACGTGCCATGCGATCTATTGTTTGACAAGTGTTCTCTTTAAACTTTCAGCGGATAAGATAATCGACTAACTCTGGCGGAATGCTTTCCCCATAACACAAAGCGGTCATTTTTTTCTTTTTGAGGGGAAGGGGGTAATTGTGCGCAAAAAGATGCTAAAAGTGTTTTTTTTTAAATACAGTAGTGAGTAGCTTCCGTGTTCTTCTTCTCTCTTGTCTTCGTTTTTGTTATCACTTTTAACCATGGTTCAAAATGCTAGAAATTGGGAGCGAAATCGTTCGTTCAAAGTTCAAATGTAGAAAACCATTCTTTCCGCAATTATACACCCAGTACATGCATTCACAAACATCGCTCCTTCTTCAAATAGCTAAAGCTAAAGCTGCTAAACTAAAATAATTACAACAACTTGCATTCACATTTACGAAGATCAAGTGGGCATGCCGTGTACGTTCGATTTCGGCAAAAAATTACACATTGATAAACAACCAACCTAAGATATCACTTTTATTCACGAATTTGTTGAAATGTTTAATGATCCAACAGAGTACAATACCTAAATGTTTCGATTAAAAAAAAAACACCAGCCAGGTCTGTTTAATTGTACTCAAACATCACGCCTATTTGAATTGCTTAAAAACAGTCGGTCTCGGTTACATGTTGACGCCGGGAAATACAACTCCTGCTTCCCGAGCCATAGCATAGAACAATGACGTCGAATCATACAAAAGTTCTGTCGGACTACCCACTTCAACAACTTTTCCTTGATCCATCACAACAACCCGGTCTGACGTGAGAACTGTGTGGAGCCGATGAGCAACAGTTAGGACGGTACACTCGCTCATCGCGTCTCTCAATGTCTGCTGAACAAGCACGTCTGTCTTCATGTCCACTGACGCAGTAGCTTCGTCCAGGACAAGTATCTTCGTCTTTCTCAACACAGCCCTCGCGAGACAGACCAGCTGCCTCTGTCCCACACTGAGATTGTGTCCACCTTCTGCGACTTCGAAGTCTAGACCACCACTTTTCCTGAAGACGTCCCCGAGGTGAGATCTGTCCAGTGCCGACCAGAGTTCTTCAGCTTCATGCTGCCCGGCAGGGTCAAGGTTAAACCGTAGAGTGCCGTGGAATAGAACCGGGTCCTGTGGTATAATGGTTATCCTGGAACGCAGGTCATGTAGCCCTAAGGTCGCAATGTCCACGTCATCCACTACAATCTTGCCTGACGCTGCCTCTACAATACGGAACAGGCTTAAGGTAATGGTTGATTTTCCTGCACCC